>JAQJVL010001464.1:0-184603 GCA_035578905.1 Stictocephala bisonia | reverse complement strand
TGAAATACATAGTTTTGGTAAAGTTTTTAAAATCGCTCCAACCGTTTGGTCATTGTATATAAAAACCTATTTTCTGCCATTTCAAAATAAACATTTACTTAACATATGCTAAAAGTACACTTTATATTCAAAATGTTGTATTAAAAACTACCTACTTTAGATATATTTAGTGAAATACATATAATTCACAGTCATAACAATTATAAAAACCAATCTCTATTTTTAGGGGTTTTTAACTTTACCTTAACATATTTAAATAGGAGGGTGTGATGTACCTGAAAAGCCTTAGTAATGCCGAGTAAATTTAGCATAAAATTTAGAAATTGGTGCACTGGTTATGAAGTTATGGTTTGAATAATAACTTTTACACTGGTACAAACTGCACAATAAATTAAATTATTGATTGTGTAATTCTTTACACTTATCAACATATTTTTCTAATAAATAAATATTATTAAATACAATAATTCAATATTGTTGTAATAATAAGTTGTATTTTGTACAGTGATATATAACCAATTACCAAAATGTGCAGACTATGTTTGTTTGGCCTTTGAACATAATCTTGGGAATCCCAATATCAAGAGAAAGTTCTACTTTCATGTCTACATTGTGAATGACAGTGCGTGTTTTGTGTTTGGTCATGAACAGTTTTAACATCTTAGAAGAACAAGATAGATTAATGTTCATTTATGGATCTCAACATAAATGTTAAAGAAAAACAGCTGATCAAATCAATGTAAGGCATCCAGGAAAAAGCATATCACATAAGTATTAGAAGATTTATTATTTGTTGAAACAGGGTAAGGGCATAGGATAAAGAGATCAGGAAAAAGAGTTCTGGATGAATTGAGAATTAATATGAAAGCTACTATTCAAGGTCAAGCTTTTAGGAGCATTGAGGGGACGGCAGGTGAGCACCACTAAACCACCTGCTTGTTGTGGGGAGATTGTGGGATTGGAGGAACTCCGCACGCAAGAAGATATCACTATTTTAACCAAAACAAATCCTTTCTCAATTTACATCCTAAATTTTACACATAATTAGGAAAGAATACTCCAACTTGGATAACTTAAGATCCTTTGAAAGAGTAAAAAGGACGTTTTCAAATTGTCTTTCGAACTTAATCATGCTACAAAAGGTACTTAAAAAATATAAATTGTGATAAATACATGTACACGACAAATACAAGTTTAGTATGATTGTTTTAAATTTATTTGGTTATTCTTAAGAGTATCTTATATTTATAATATATTTTTAAAATATTCCATATTCAGTAAAGTAATTTCATTTTCTTCTTCTACGTTTTACTCTTTAACTCACTATAATTTGTTGGAATTAGTCATAAAAACTACAAAATAACTTGGAACGAGAGATTAAATATTATCATTGTATAATATATCGCTAAATATGATTTTCCTTCATTGTAACAAAAAGAGGCTTTTTTCGGAAATACCATTACTGAGCAATGATGATAGATAAATGAATCATTAGATTTACTGGCCTTCGTTATGCATTGTCATTTGTTGCCTCACGGCTATAAGCACTCCACCATTTATTACTTACATTGTAAACGTCATGATGTTCCACCACTGATGGCTTTATTACTTTCGTCAACGACTCACATGTTGTAGTGATAAGGAATAAAATAGCTTGCAGTTTGCAGGCCCGGGATATACCTTGTCATTTGTTGCCATCAAAGCTATAAACACTCCACCGTTTATGACTCACATTGTAAACGTCATGATGTTCCACCACTGATGGGTTTATTACTTTCGTCAACGACTCACATTTTGTAGTGATAAGGGATAAAATAGCCTGTTGATTGCAGGGCCAGGCTATGACGTCATTTGTTGCCTCACAGCTATAAACATTCTACCGTTTATGACTTATTGTAAACGTCATTTTGTTCCACCACTGATGGTTTTATTATTTTCGTCAATGACTCACATGAGGTAGTGATAAGGGATAAAATAGCTTGTAGTTTGCAGGGCCAGGCTATGACGTCATTTGTTGCCTCACAGCTATAAACACTCTACCGTTTATGACTTATTGTAAACGTCATGATGTTCCACCACTGATGGGTTTATTACTTTCGTCAATGACTCACATGAGGTAGTGATAAGGGATACAATAGCTTGTAGTTTGCAGGCCTAGGTTATGACGTCATTTGTTGCCTTCAAAGCTATAAATACTCGTCAATTTATGACTTACATTGTAAACGTGATGATGTTCCGCCACTGATGGCTTTATTACTTTCGTCAATGACTCACATGAAGTAGTGATAAGGGATAAAGTAGCTTGTAGTTTGCAGGCCCGGGATATACCTTGTCATTTGTTGCCATCAAAGCTATAAACACTCCACCGTTTATGACTCACATTGTAAACGTCATGATGTTCCACCACTGATGGGTTTATTACTTTCGTCAACGACTCACATGTTGTAGTGATAAGGGATAAAATAGCCTGTTGATTGCAGGGCCAGGCTATGACGTCATTTGTTGCCTCACAGCTATAAACACTCTACCGTTTATGACTTATTGTAAACGTCATTTTGTTCCACCACTTATGGTTTTATTATTTTCGTCAATGACTCACATGAGGTAGTGATAAGGGATAAAATAGCTTGTAGTTTGCAGGGCCAGGCTATGACGTCATTTGTTGCCTCACAGCTATAAACACTCTACCGTTTATGACTTATTGTAAACGTCATTTTGTTCCACCACTTATGGTTTTATTATTTTCGTCAATGACTCACATGAGGTAGTGATAAGGGATAAAATAGCCTGTTGATTGCAGGGCCAGGCTATGACGTCATTTGTTGCCTCACAGCTATAAACACTCTACCGTTTATGACTTATTGTAAACGTCATTTTGTTCCACCACTTATGGTTTTATTATTTTCGTCAATGACTCACATGAGGTAGTGAAAAGGGATAAAGTAGCTTGTAGTTTGCTGGCCCGGCTGTGACGTCGTTTGTTGCCCTCAAAGTTATATACACTCCACAGTTTGTGACTTACATTGTAAATTTCCTGATGTTCCACCACTGATGGCTTTATTACTTTCATCAACGACTCACATGAGGAGGGTAGTGATAAGGGATAAAATAGTTTGTAGTTTGCTGGCCTGGGCTGTGACGTCATTTGTTACCTTCAGATCTATATACACTACACAGTTTATGACTTACATTGTAAATTTCCTGATACTCCACCACTGATGGCTTTATTACTTTCGTCAACGACTCACATGAGGTGGGTAGTGAAAAGAGATAAATATCATGTAGTTTACTGGTCCAGGTTATGACTCGTCATTTCTTGCCTTCAAAGTTGTAAACACCCACAGTTATATTACTTTTCACAACCATTTATATGTCGTAGTAAGGTTCGGCCATCATTACACTTATGATACATTTTATATAACATCTTTATGCCTCTACAAAATATATGAATAAATTCATGGGCTAATAATATGTTCAACACTGTTTAATATACGTTAAAAAAACTGTTAAAAATATTGTGTAATCGACAAATTTAAAGTAAGCGTTTTATGAATGCTTAGTGTACGGTGGAATAGTTATTTGTTAATATTATAAAAATAATGAAATATTTTAAATGATCAGTAAGTTTAATTGTTAATAAGTGTTACTACTTGTATAACTGTTATTTGTAGGATATTACAAAATTGGTCATTCGTTTCAAAGCCGTCTAAAGTATGACAAAAACTAACTTTTATTAATAGTAATAAATGAACACTGCCTTAGTGGTTTATAGACATGAGTATTCATTAAAAATTATTTACTTGTATTAAAATATACTACATGAAACTAATATACATATCTTACAATTCTTGTTAATGGAAACTTAAGAACAATTAAATATCTTTGAAAGAACAAATAACAAGTTCAAATTATCGTATTTCTTAAATTAAATCTCGATTTTCATATGATTTTCATATGCATGTCCTTGAATAAACATAGTTTACATGTTTCAATGCAAGATCAGGGTATGTAGCCTGTGTTGTTTGTAATGTAATCTATTCTTGGGTATGTAACCTGTATTGTCTGCAATGTAATGTATTGTTGGTTATGTAACCTGTGTTGTTTGTAATGTAATGTATTGTTGGGTATGTAACCTGTGTTGTTTGTAAAGTAATGTATTGTTGGGTATGTAACCTGTGTTGTTTGTAATGTATTCTTGGGTATGTAACCTGTGTTGTTTGTAATATATTCTTGGGTATGTAACCTGTGCTGCTTGTAATGTATTCTTGGGTATGTAACCTGTGCTGTTTGTAATGTATTCTTGGGTATGTAACCTGTGCTGTTTGTAATGTAATGTATTCTTGAGTATGTAACCTGTGCTGTTTGTAATGTAATGTATTGTCGGGTATGTAACCTGTGTTGTTCGTAGTGTAATATATTCTTGGGTATGTAACCTGTGCTGTTTGTAATGTAATGTATTGTCGGGTATGTAACCTGTGTTGTTTGTAATGTAATGTATTCTTGAGTATGTAACCTGTGCTGTTTGTAATGTATTCTTGGGTATGTAACCTGTGTTGTTTGTAATTTATTCTTGGGTATGTAACCTGTGCTGTTTGTAATGTAATGTATTCTTGGGTATGTAACCTGTGCTATTTGTAATGTATTCTTGGGTATGTAACCTGTGTTGTTTGTAATGTATTCTTGAGTATGTAACCCGTGTTGTTTGTTTTGTATTCTTGGGTATGTAACCTGTGCTGTTTGTAATGTATTCTTGGGTATGTAACCTGTGCTGTTTGTAATGTAATGCATTGTTGGGTATGTAACCTGTGTTGTTTGTAATGTAATGCATTGTTGGGTATGTAACCTGAGTTGTTTGTAATGTATTCTTGGGTATGTAACCTGTGTTGTTTGTAACGTATTTTAGGGTATGTAACCTGTGCTGTTTGTAATGTATTCTTGGGTATGTAACCTGTGCTGTTTGTAATGTAATGCATTGTTGGGTATGTAACCTGTGTTGTTTGTAATGTAATGCATTGTTGGGTATGTAACCTGTGTTGTTTGTAATGTAATGCATTGTTGGGTATGTAACCTGTGTTGTTTGTAATGTAGTGCATTGTTGGGTATGTAACCCGTGTTGTTTGTAATGTATTCTTGGGTATGTAACCTGTGTTGTTTGCAATGTATTCTTGGGTATGTAACCTGTGTTGTTTGTAATGTATTCTTGGGTATGTAACCTGTGTTGTTTGTAATGTATTCTTGGGTATGTAACCTGTGCTGTTTGTAATGTATTCTTGGGTATGTAATCTGTGCTGTTTGTAATGTAATGCATTGTTGGGTATGTAACCTGTGTTGTTTGTAATGTAATGCATTGTTGGGTATGTAACCCGTGTTGTTTGTAATGTATTCTTGGGTATGTAACCTGTGTTGTTTGCAATGTATTCTTGGGTATGTAACCTGTGTTGTTTGTAATGTATTATTGGGTATGTAACCTGTGCTGTTTGTAATGTATTCTTGGGTATGTAATCTGTGTTGTTTGTAATGTAATGTATTCTTGGGTATGTAACCTGTGTTGTTTGTAAAGTAATGTATTGTTGGGTATGTAACCTGTGTTGTTCGTAATGTAATGTATTCTTGGGTATGTAACCTGTGTTGTTTGTAAAGTAATGTATTGTTGGGTATGTAACCTGTTGTTTGTAATGTAATGTATTGTTGGGTATGCAACCTGTGTTGTTTGTAATGTATTCTTGGGTATGTAACCTGTGCTGTTTTTAATGTATTGTTGTAAGCACTATGACAGTAAGTGCTTTTTCTGAGATGAGCTGCTATGGCAGTGACTGCCTTATCTGAGATGAGCTGCTATGACAGTGATTGCCTTATATGAGGTGAGCTGCTATGGCAGTGATTGCCTTATATTAGATGAGCTGTTATGGCAATGATTGCCTTATATGAGATGAACTGTTATGGCAATGATTGTCTTATATGAGATGAGTTGCTATGACAGTGATTACCTTATATGAGATGAGCTGATATGGCAGTGATTGCCTTATATAAGATGAGTTGCTATGACAATGATTGCCTTATATGAGATGAACAGTTATTATAGTGATTGCCTTAGTATATGACATGAACTGTTATGATAGTGATTGCCTTATATGAGATGAGTTGTTATGACAGTGAGTGCGTTACCTGAGATAAGTTGCTATGCCAGTAAGTGCTTTTTCTGAGATGGGCTGCTATTACAGTGACTGCCTTATCTGAGATGAGCTGCTATGGCTGTGATTGCCTTATATGAGATGAGCTGCTATGACAGTGATTACCTTATATGAGATGAGCTGCTATGGCAGTGATTGCCTTATATAAGATGAGTTGCAATGACAGTGGTTGCCTTATATGAGATGAACTGTTATTATAGTGATTGCCTTATATGAGATGAGCTGCTATGATAGTGATTGCCTTATATGAGATGAGATGTTATGACAGTGATTGCCTTAAATGAGATGAGCTGCTATGACAGTGAGTGCTCTTTCGGAGATGAGCTGCTATGATAGTGATTGCCTTATATGAGATGAGTTGGTATGACATTGAGCTATGCATTATCAATACGCGTGATTTGTGTTACTAACGATAAAAAAACTGAATCAGTTGTAATTGAAAATATTGGTAGTAACTGCTAAATCCAATATCTTGTATTAATATATACTTAAATTATCTGAAATTTCATATTGAGTTGAGGCTAATCTAATATTTCGTGTCCTTTTTGTGAAAAGCACTTTACTACCTTATACGTTCATGTTACGTTACAAATAAGACTTAATTAGATATTGAGTGTAAAAAAAGGATTATTAGTCCTAATAAATTTGTAATTTAATTTTAAGACAACTTCATCGAACTCAGTCCGGAGGACTGTCCCTGAGGTGTATAAGCAACTCAACATTTTATTACAAATGTATATTTTAGTACACCCGATTGCATTCATTTATTCACAAGACAGTGTTTTTGAGAATGTTATTAAATTACTTTGCATAAAGAAGTTAACTAACATGACTTGTTGTAAGGTTTAAATTTATAGATTTACTAACACTATATTTATAAATTTTATAAATATAGTGTTATCTATATTGTTTACTTATACATATATAAGTATATGCGTATATAATAATAACATGTGCATTTTTTATAACATATTATATAAACGTATATAATATGTTATAAAAAAAATATAAATTCTAAAAAAAAACTAACATTTGTAAATGATTCTATAATTCTTGGCAAACAGTAAGCTAATCGCTCAAATCTTAGGTAAATATCATTGTTTATAGGCTAAAAAATATTAGTTATTTCGTTTATGATTAGGAATTGGATCTTGAAATCCAATCCAGTAGCCGATTTGAGGATCGACACAAGAGGATTTTAAATGATCCGTTGTAAAGGGATTTGTATTGTGTTATTGCTTCGATTACCTCTTGAAAATCCAAACTCAATCCTCTTTATCGAGCAGAGTGCCTTTTAAAACTGAATGGTGCTTGTTGATAGATGTAAAAGGCTCTCTTTGAGTTAGTTGAAAATTGTTTACCAACTATATTAACGCTAGGTTTACGAATAATTTAATATAGGTGAATTCCTTCAGGTTAGATAAATAACGTTTCAAGTTATTTTGAGAGAGGAGGAACGTAAAGTATCACTCACTTCAATGACAATGTTTTTATCATAATCTTACGTACAATTTGTGTTATAGGGCAGTGACAATACTGAGATCATTCCCACATCGTTTTAGCGGTTATAGAACTTCACAACCTTTCTACTACGTGGTAAGTCCCTCATCCAAGTGAAACAATACATCCGTATCCTGTATACCTTAGAAATTAACCAATAATATCTTATTTAAATAGAAAAACATACAGACATAACCTCACATTTTTTAAATAGTTGTTACTAGAAAATATTCGAAATACATATACCTAACTTTAAGCAGATTGTCATTATATAGAGACGTGTACTGCCTATTTATCTAGAATAGGCTCTCTAGTTGGATGTAGTGCGTCCGACGTTGCCACAATGATCGAGGAGTTCCCACTCACACACAACTGTTAGTGCTTTGTGGACTTGTGAACTTATATGATTATATACAAAGTTCAGTTCAAAAACAATTGACGTGCTACCTAACGGACAAAAAACAATTGACGTGCTACCTAACGGACAAAAAACAATTGACGTGCTACCTAACGGACAAAAAACAATTGACGTGCTACCTAACGGACAAAAAACAATTGACGTGCTACCTAACGTAAAAAAAATTAAAAAAAAGTATAGATGCATACTAGTAAAAACTTTCAACTAAAATAATTCAAATTATAAAAAAGGAGTTAAAACCTTTTTTCTCATTAAATTGGATGATTTCAATGTACAATTTTAGTGTCTTAGCATATTCTGTGTTGTAGAAATACAAAACAAGGAAGTCACACAAAGATATTTAGTACAATGTAAGTATGAAATGTACAAATATTATAGTGATGAATTACAGTAATTGATTCAATCTACAATTCCTCTGGATTGAGGATGGTAAATGTTTTGTAACAAATAAGAATTGTAGTTATTTTTTTGCATTTGCAAAACAGGAATAGTATGCTTTCACATGTGAACACTTGGTGAATGGGCGTTTCCCTTTTATGTGCGTATATTATTACAATGGAACTATTTTTAGTTAAACACATAAAGTCTTAAATAAAAGAGTTTATAAAATAATCCAGTTTATTCGCTCTATAGATTTATAAATTACTAATGTGAATATACTGTATATCGTATTGAGTTGAACTTTAGAAATCCTACAATCCTTAGATTGAGACAATTCTTGTAAACATTTTACTTTTTATAGGTGGTCTACCTATGCGTGCTTCTAGGGAGTGTTGTAGACAACTCCTTACAGAACTACATGACGAGAAACAACCACAAAAACAAGGTTTATTGTGAAGACACATACCCAGCAAGTCTAAGACCGTTCACTGCTGTTAGACCAAAAGCCAGCTTTACCGACCTGCTTATTTTCTGATTAATCCCCAGCCATTGGAAAATTAATTTAACTTATTTTGTAACTCTGGAACTGCCAGGTCGCCGTTGTACCACAAGAAACGACGGAAGTTGCAAGTAACCTGTGGTTCATGTCAACACCCATCAAATTATGCTAAGTAGCCGAACCGAAATTATAAAATGTGACTGAATTGCCTGAATATATAGATAGGTATACAACAACACAAATGACAAGGTGGTCCTACGTGTAGGCAATATGTATGGTGTAGCCATGTTGCATTCAGCAGTAGCAGGCGTTCTCTACTAACAAGTCTAGACGTCCTTCTACATCTGTACACTTGACATAATTGAAGACAGATACCTATGATTCTATATGAACTCATTTTACTGTGGGACTATCAGCAGAGTTGCATGTTGGTCAGTGAACTTCTAGAAGGTGTGATGTATCAGCATTCACGCTATTTGTTCTTCAGGAGATACTTTTTATGTGTTTCCGTTTGAAATTAAAAAACATTATTTGTTTTATTCCTCTAGTTGTCATGGGCTGTATTGATATAAGCTATAATAGGTAAGTCAAATTAATCATAAGTTCCTGAAGATCTGTTTTGACGAGATTTATGTTGGATATAAAATTTTATTTATTATTTTTAAACTGCATAATAATAATCCAACGAGCTAAGTCAAAATATTATAGAAGGAACTATCATATACACTTCTATGGCTCGTGAGGAAATAAGGCATGCAACAATGGGGCTGCATGCCTTAATCATACCATCATATCAATGACAATGATGTTACAAAAGTGAAAAATAATAATGTTGGACACATTACAACTGTCGGAGAGCTTTACCGTCACATAAATGACAATGACGTTACAGTCAATAAAGTAAAAAATAATAACGTTGGGTACATTACAACTGTCGGAGAGCTCTACCGTCACATCAATGACAATGACGTTACAGTCAATAAAGTGAAAAATAATAATATTGGGCACATTACAACTTTCGGAGAGCTCTACCGTTACATCAATGACAATGACTTTACAGTCAATAAAGTGTAAAAATCGGGCATTAAAGTAAATATCCAAGGTCAAATAAAGATCATTTATTTTATGAATATGAAAGCCAGAAATAATTCTGTTATAAGTGATTTAATAAACATGGCTGTATATAAGTAAATGAATTACTTCGACGAGAGTGTACTTAAAACATTTCAGAATAACTCTAACGTCAACAACCACAAAACTTATCGTCAATATCCTTACGACCCCATTCAGGATGTTAGTCCATCATGTTTCTGATGTTGTTACATCATCCAAAATAAATAAAGTTAACATTAAAATTAGATAAAGCATTTCCTTGTATAACACTCTTTTTTTGTGTCTACATTAAATGGAAGTGCAAATATTTATTTTATGAATGTCTGTTTAGAATTGCTGAAATAAATTGGTATTATTTAACAGATTAATTTTTGCTGGCATCACTTGCAACAACAAGGCAATACTTGTTAATCTTTCAACCTCCAAGCACTCTAAGGGGTTTTGAGGGGATCCATTTCCCAACCGATCCAGTAAGCGGTTTACACCGGTTTTTCACGTGAAATAGAGATGAAGCTCCTGTTGAAACGTCAGACCTAAATAATTTAGAGGTTCAGCCCACACAGTAACACAGCAGTTGAATACAGACCACCTTACATAAACACATTAGGAATCAAAGACACCACAATGTGCAATGTGTGATATAAAGAGTACATTTTTAAAACCATATCTTATAACAGAACATATTTCCGTATATTTACATCGCAAAATAGGGGTTTCAATTGTTGAAAAATAAAAAAAAGCATTACAACCATGTTACAGTAATATTTTTACTGTATTTATTGTTTTGATAATAAACAGTCCAACTTAGAAATACGTCATATATAAATTATAAATTGATGAAATAAAAACAACACTATCAGCTTCTAAACAAATTGTATGTTCTAAAAAAATAAGTGTAATTTTTCAGGATAATTACGTATTTTTGTTCAGACTTCCCTAATTTTCAGACATTGTCGGTTTCGTAAAAACACCTCGTCAATATCTCTCCACTTCCAATATTTTATTCAAATAATTTTTAGTTTATTACAGGTCGCATTTGTTACACTTATTGCTAAATTACTTTCGCAGTATTATTTTACTGTGGTATCGTACAGTTTTATTGAAGTTTAATGATTTATCGGGCGTAAAGTAAATTTGTGTTTACAGTCGATATATTTTGTGCTGGATTATCTGAGATTAGAAATAAAACATTGTGTTACCATGTCGGTGGTATTGAGTCGGCTACTTGGGGACAAAGGGTTGAGGATATTGCAGGCGATAGGTTCTATGCTAGGTCCTAAAATTGCCATCACGGCGTCCGCACAATGGTTGCCATCGATCTAGACAATACTAGAGAAGTCTGGGGAGTACATGTTGGATAGTGGTCAAAGTTGAAATGTTTTTTAGAGAAGAGAACTGAGTACCAGGTTTGTCAATCAGCTGGAAAGTAGACCAACACTGCGTAGTTCGGATTCCACGTAAAACTGTAGGTCCCGTAGCTGCCCTGGCTATAGGGCTATTAATAAATAGCTCTTCCTGAGGAACAGTCGAAATTGGTTAATAACAATGACTACACTTGTTCTTACTCACTCACTCGCCCCTCATATTCTCCCATATCTTGGCGATAGGCGTTTTACTGATAATGATTAATGAATAATTATTGATGCTTACAGTGCCTATAATTAATTGTAACTGTCAATTAATTTTGTTCTTTTAATCTCCCGTCCACACCTGACAAACAGTGGTTAATATTGTCAAACTTTTTGTTCATCACAATATGTTTGTGGTTTTATTTTGTGGGATAATGGGTTAGTTAGTAATCATACATAATCTTTTATTTAACATTTACTTTCAATTAAATGTATGAGTATACAAAATAATGATTAATTTATTTTCTCGTGAGACCTGAAAAAACCTTCTTCAGTGAGGCAACGAGGAAGTCGTTTTGTGTACAATACACCACACTTCCCCTCGTTACCGCGCCGCAGGAGGGCTTGTTTATTATTTAGTTACAAAACCACAGTCTGGGTTAAAGACACACAATAGGTCTAACGTTTCATTGTCAGTTGGTATTCAACAAACAACGAGCATTTTAGATTTCCGAGCCACAAACAACTTACATTGAAAGTTCCGTACTCGAAGGCCCAAACATAGACAAAATAAAATTAAAGGCTCGACATTTGAATTTCAAATTATAACTAAACAATATTTAATTGTAATAAAGCATTAATAAAATCTACATACTGGTAGAATTTTGTATCTTTCTTGCTCATAATGAAAAAGATTAAAATAATATAAAGCAATAGGAATGTTATTACAATAAAACACATTGTAACTAGTTTTATTCTTTATTAACTTGTTTTAAAATATTGAAATTGATAGCCTACAGTTTCAATATTTGTAACTGTCCCAGCGTTGGGTGGGAAAAATATGGAAACGCTTTCATAACTTTTGTATGACTTCATTTGTAAAAGTGATATTTTGTAAATAATCATGGTTACAAAGAAAATAATTTTTGAGGTCATTAGCGACATTTCATCTTTTGCTTTGATAATACACTATAAAAGATGACCTTGTTATTAAACAAGCACATTACTCATAGTTAACTTCTCATAATGATTTACAATATTTATTTATGACTACGATACATTGTTAATAATACTACTTGTTCCCTTTTTTGATCTCATTGGTAACAAAATGAAAATCTGCTATTTTACAATCACACTATGCAAAAATAAAATCGACTGATTAAATTCGAAGGAGTTGTGTAGGTTTATTTCGATTCAAGAACTTATTAAAACTTGGCAAGTTGAATTGGGTTTGAGAAAGCTTACGTATAATCCAATAACCATCTTATTGCTTCCTGCGTTGAACTCTTCAATCTCCTTACTACGCATTTAGTAACAATATCGAATTTGTTGCTAAATTCATTTAACCCACGCAAGATCCTTTCTATATTAAAGAAACATTTACCTGCAGTAAACAATGTATTTTAATAGTATTATTAAAGAAAATAACGCTTTCACTAAAAGATAAAGATTAATTTTTAATACATTCTTCCCACAGTTAAATATTACAAATAGTGGCGATACTAATAAAATACGTTTAGTAATAGTATAATTCATATAGGCCTATGTCTGATACAGTTTGGTGCAGTGTGTCACATACTTGTAGTAATAGTATAATTCATATAGGCCTATGTCTGATACAGTTTGGTGCAGTGTGTCACATACTTGTAGTAATAGTATAATTCATATAGGCCTATGTCTGATACAGTTTGGTGCAGTGTGTCACATACTTGTAGTAATAGTATAATTCATATAGGCCTATGTCTGATACAGTTTGGTGCAGTGTGTCACATACTTGTAGTAATAGTATAATTCATATAGGCCTATGTCTGATACAGTTTGGTGCAGTGTGTCACATACTTGTAGTAATAGTATAATTCATATAGGCCTATGTCTGATACAGTTTGGTGCAGTGTGCCACATACTTGTAGTAATAGTATAATTCATATAGGCCTATGTCTGATACAGTTTGGTGCAGTGTGTCACATACTTGTAGTAATAGTATAATTCATATAGGCCTATGTCTGATACAGTTTGGTGCAGTGTGTCACATACTTGTAGTAATAGTATAATTCATATAGGCCTATGTCTGATACAGTTTGGTGTAGTGTGCCACATACTTGAAGTTCAATTTTAATATGGCTTTATAAATTATGCACATACCACTTTTGAATACTATATAAAGTAATACCAAAATTATCAATCAAACACTAATATATAAACCTTACTAACTATGACAACTTAATCAATTTACCGTACAATTTTAATTACAATTTTTGACAAACATTTCCAAGAGATAAGCCAAACATTCAAATGGCCTTAGTTGCTATACTCTATCCTTCTCAAGGATTATCCAATAATTATTGTTTGTATATATTCGACGCAATATTTCTTCATTTACTCTATATAGATTGTCTACATTAACTCAAAATCACTATTTATGTGGGACTATGATCAGAACATGGAATTACGTGTTTTTATAGTTATAATTTAAATTAAAAATCCAGACTAAATTCCCTTAAACAGTTAATTCTATTATATCATTCAATTACAATTTATGACCGTCTCATCTGATTAATTTACTGCCTGTCGGCTTACGCTTTGGTGTAGGTAAACGTAATTGAACCCTACAGAAATCCTTCCCCCACAACTTAAATTTTGCTCCCCTTAACCCTTTGAGGTGTTAAACAAAACAGTATTAACATACCCCTGGACTCGTCTACCGCGGGTATGGGGTGTCCACAGGCCGTAGTGGAGTCAGCGTCCTCTTGTCCCTCCGGGTCAGGTGGGCTGGTTAGGTCTGGAGTTGCTGGTAGTCCCTTGGGGGTGAGTGGCGGCGCTTGCAATCCCTTGAGGTGGTTCCTCTGGTCCTCAATCCCTTGAGGATGGGCTGCAAGTCCGGTCGTCCCTCAGGTTCAGGTTGGCCGCTCGTGAAGTCCTCCGGGGGTTGATATCGCCAGGGGTTGGACCGTAGCTCCAAGTCCTCCGTCTAGATCGTCCCGTGTTTGCTCTGCAGGACGGGTTGACGAAGTCTAGGTACTTGGACCACCAGGTGCCGGTCCTCCCTATTGGTCTATTTCCCGAAGTCCTCTCTCTTGCTGAACTCTCCTTAGATTCTTTTTCTTTTCCCACTCTCTCCCTAGTATCCCATTCCCCCTGCCACTCACTGGACACGCCTACAATTTCGGAACAACCAATAATTCTCCGTGGTCCTATTACAGATCACCCTATAGGCCCATTTTCGTGATGGGTGGAACATCAGAACTTCTGCTGAATCTCCGTCGCATCAGCATTCATTGGCCTAATTTTGGTGAGTCTCAAATTTTATTATTCTGGTCATCCTGTGTACAGTGTTGACCCTGACCCCTTTCACACTCGCCGGATGCCCTACTTAAATTTTACTAACTCCATTTCCTGTACCGCATTTCCTGTTGATTTCTAACCACTGTCTCATTTTCCTGATAATATTCATTTTTTATTTTTTATTATTATTATTAATACTTATGAGGGAATCTTATACAAAGTGTAACAGTTACGTAAACGTCAAAGGTTTACAACGTACATCAGTTATTGTTCTTAAACCTCATACATGTTAACTTGGAGGATGAGTAGGTTACATGAACGGCAACATGAGACTTAGGGCGTCTCATCAGTACTGGTTTACGTTCATCAGTCAATGTCTATTGAACGCAGGAATGATGCCCCAGGTTCTGTTTTAACCAAGTACAATAGTAACAGCTTTTAAAATTTATATTTTCAGCAAACCTTAAAATTACAGCTCTTCTTAAAATTACAGAAGATATCCGTGCAGCTATGGACAGTGGAGAGCTTACATTGTTAACACTTTTTGACTTTTCAAAAACTTTCGATTGTGTTTATCACCCTCTTCTTACAATAAAATTAAAAAATATGGTCTAACTGATGGTAGTACTGGCTGGGTCGAGTCCTATCTATCTGGCCGTAGGCAGTGTGTAAAAACTAATGATGGTATGTCTGAATGGAGACATGTTTCTAGAGGAGTTCCTCAGGGTTCAGTATTGGGTCCACTACTGTTTATTCTTTATATAAATGGTATTACAGATCACATAAGATATTCCTCCTACCACTTATATGCAGATGACTTGCAAATCTATCAACACTTCTCTATTACTGAGATGGCAAGAGCTGTTTCTAGGACAAACAGTGACATCGATGCACTTTCCTCTTGGGCCGTGAAACATGGATTGAAGCTTAATGAACAAAAGAAACAAGCAATTGTCATTGGACACCCAAGACTAATTTTTAAAGTTAATATTGACATATTTCTTAAGCTTCAACTAAATTACTCTACTTTAGATTATTGTGACAAAGTAAAGAATCTTGGTCTTTTCATGGGTAGGACTTTGAATTGGACTGATCAGATTATGACTACGTGCAATCGAGTATTTGCTGGCATTCACTGCTTGAAACGCCATGCATCTTTTCTTCCATTTAACGTTAAAGTGATGCTGGTTAAGACACTTGTTTTGCCTCATTTTAATTATTGTGACATCGTAACTAGTGACATGACTGTTAAGCTCTCGGACAAGCTTCAACGTGCGCAGAACTATTGTATAAAATTTATTTTCAATCTACGGTGTTATGATCACGTTACGCCATTCTTCAATGAACTGTCTATTCTGAAGCTTAAACAGCTCCGTGAGTATCATTTACTATTACTGATTCACAAGATTTTAAAAACAAAAAATCCCAGTTACTTGTCCGAGTGTTTCAGGTTCATGAACGAAATAAGTTCTAGAAATACTCGTCAGGGGGCATCAATATTATCAGTCCCTGTACATCGTACTACTTTATATAACAAATGTTTCACTGTAACAGCTTGTCGCCTATGGAATGCGCTCCCTGACAGCATCAAAATAATCGAAGGTTACCGTCGTTACGGGGTGGAAGTTAAAGGTCATTTGATGCGGGATCTGTAGTGGCGGTGGGCTGGTGGTTTGCGGGGGCCATGTGGGGTGCGAGTAAAGTATGAATGGGTGAGTGTCTTTAAAGCGTTTCTTTCTTTCTTTCTTTTGAATTTACTATTAATTTTGAATAGTTAGTGCCATTTTCTTTTGTATTGATTAGCTTTATTAGATTAGTTAATCTTTTAATTTGTGTTTATTTTTACATAAAATTGTAGAGTTTAATATGATTTTATGTTATCTATTTCAAGTTGTATTATTTATCTGAGGTTAAGTGGTAGAGAGGACTCTATAGTCCTAACTTCGCCTCCAATAAAGCCATTTTTCATTTCATTTTCATTTCAAACCGATCACATAAACTTACGTTATATTTTATGTACCAGAAAATAAATATGCATGACGTTTAAAATAATTTGCTTTATTTTATTAACTATAAGTATGTTGATTTCTAGGAAAAAATGAGTACACATGAGTATACAGACGTGGAGTTTACAACATGACTTGGAGTGTACAACATGGGTACACAAACTTGGAGTGTACAACATGGGTACATAGACTTGGAGTGTATAACATGGATACATAGACTTGAAGTTTACAACATGAGTACATTGACTTGGAGTGTACAACATGGGTACAGTAATTCGTCACTGTACTTGCATTATTTGGTTTATTTGATTACTCTATTGATTTAATTTTTGAGTTACTATTACGATTTTGAAGCAATAAATTAATGGGTGAAAGCTATTTCCAACGATGACAAAAATTACTGACCTATTGAGTTTTCATTTAATAAATATTATGCTGTTTCCCATTTGGTTTTTCTGTTGTATGTTAGATTTGCAGTATGGCATTTTTAGAAATAGAACCGTATAAAATTACTGTCCAATTATTTTCCAGTTTCCAATTATTTTCATGTAGTTAACTTCTGACAAAATTTGTGCCTACTTTAAATTTATTTTTAATTCTTCGATTGTTATTTGATGTTCAATATAAAAATCTGTTTTTTTAATATCTTATCATATCTTCTTTTTTTTACTTGATCAGACACATTGATCCATTGTGTAACTGAATAAGTTAAGATTAGCCACATGTATCCTTTGTGTAGCTGATTAGGTCAAGATCAGCCACATGTATGCTTTGTGTAGCTGATTAGGTCAAGATCAGCCACATGTATGCTTTGTGTAGCTGATTAGGTCAAGTTCAGCCACATGTATCCTTAGCGTAGGGGAATAGTTTACCGCCAATCACTTCTTTTTAGCGTATTTGAGAGTTCTGCGACTTACCTGCTGTATCAGTTCCATGAGAGAGTGATCCTCTACAAGATTGGAATAATACATTGCCTGGATGGTTGAGTAGCTATAATATATATAAAATAACCTAATTTTGAACCTACTAATTTCATATAATTATTAACAATTTAACCAGTACTTATAAGCCTTCCAGTTTATCATTACAATTTTTCAAATAGTTACTTAAGTGGACATAGTTTATAATGACATTACATTTATTTCTAGATAATTATTTTAAACTAATGGTAAAGCATTTTTACTAATTAATTATTTAAACATTTTAGACGAACTTATATTGAAAACTCAAGGATAAAAACCAGTGTTTAAGAAGTTGGATTTTAGACCTCAGGTGTCTCTGGCTACTTTGTGGAATGTAATTGTGTCAGGGATGCTCAACCATTAATATCTTTCTTGTTCTACGAGTATCATGCGGAATGTTATGGGTCAATTAATATTGTAACTGGGAAGACGTTAATGATTGTCTTAGGATTTTTAGTTGGTTCTATAATTATCAACATACATTTAATTCTACAGAACATATTTTTTAGATACATTTAATGTCATATATTCTGTTCGATACCACCTAAACCTAGGCTACATCTTAGTTAGACTCATGATAAATATATACTTATTTATTTTTCTGTCAAGATAAATATTAATCAATCTTTGATTCAATTATGTTAAATACTTTATCAAGTTTCTTAAAGTGATATTACTATACTAACTTGAATTGATCATCCATATGTACTAATGGCTAGGCACTTTATTTCAAACTTTATTTATATTTATATGTTATTGTTTTAACTAATTGATTACAAATAATTAAAACAAGGAGATTTTTTAGTGATTTATTTTAAGCCCTTTACTTGAAGTTTTAAGTATCAGTATTATTTATTTGTTAATATTTATGACATTTATTTTCAATACAGGAAATACTTATGATATTGTGTAGCCTTAACTAGTTAATATTTCATTATATTAACTTATTTGTTGGAACCAGTCTTACCTCAGTCTTAATTAAGTCTAACGCTCATATTTTTTTTAAAAATATCATACCTATTATTATTTTTGCATTACGCTTATATTCGTTTTGCATTATATCATACCTAGGTACAAGTTTAAGGCTGGATAAATCATACGTTTTGAAAGTTATAAGTATATTTACCTCAGTACCATCAAGGCAACAACTATATGTGCATCTTGAGGCAACCGATGAGTGAGAAGATACCATAAGCAGATACTAACTCCTGCTTGTGCAACAACTATATGTCCATTTTGAGGCAACCGATGAGTGAGAAGATACCATAAGCAGATACTAACTCCTGCTTGTGCAACAACTATATGTCCATCTTGAGGCAACCGATGAGTGAGAAGATACCATAAGCAGATACTAACTCCTGCTTGTGCAACAACTATATGTCCATCTTGAGGCAACCGATGAGTGAGAAGATACCATAAGCAGATACTAACTTCTGCTTGTGCAAGGCAACAACTATATGTGCATCTTGAGGCAACCGATGAGTGAGAAGATACCATAAGCAGATACTAACTCTGCTTGTGCAAGGCAACAACTATATATGCATCTTGAGGCAACCGATGAGTGAGAAGATACCATAAGCAGATACTAACTCCTGCTTGTGCAAGGCAACAACTATATGTGAATCTTGAGGCAACCGATGAGTGAGAAGATACCATACAATTATAATATATGCATCTTGAGGCAACCGATGAGTGAGAAGATACCATAAGCAGATACTAACTCCTGCTTGTGCAAGGCAACAACTATATGTGCATCTTGAGGCAACCGATGAGTGAGAAGATACCATAAGCAGATACTAACTCCTGCTTGTGCAAGGCAACAACTATATGTGCATCTTGAGGCAACCGATGAGTGAGAAGATACCATAAGCAGATACTAACTCCTGCTTGTGCAAGGCAACAACTATATGTGCATTTTGAGGCAACCGATGCGTGAGAAGATACCATAAGCAGATACTAACTCCTGCTTGTGCAACAACTATATGTGCATCTTGAGGCAACCGATGCGTGAGAAGATACCATAAGCAGATACTAACTCCTGCTTGTGCAACAACTATATGTGCATTTTGAGGCAACCGATGAGTGAGAAGATACCATAAGCAGATACTAACTCCTGCTTGTGCAACAACTATATGTGCATTTTGAGGCAACCGATGAGTGAGAAGATACCATAAGCAGATACTAACTCCTGCTTGTGCAAGGCAACAACTATATGTGCATCTTGAGGCAACCGATGAGTGAGAAGATACCATAAGCAGATACTAACTCCTGCTTGTGCAACAACTATATGTGCATTTTGAGGCAACCGATGAGTGAGAAGATACCATAATCAGATACTAACTCCTGCTTGTGCAACAACTATATGTGCATTTTGAGGCAACCGATGAGTGAGAAGATACCATAAGCAGATACTAACTCCTGCTTGTGCAACAACTATATGTGCATTTTGAGGCAACCGATGAGTGAGAAGATACCATAAGCAGATACTAACTCCTGCTTGTGCAAGGGGTTTATCTACTTTTATCACATGCCTACTTACGTTTCACTTATCCATTGATCAATGGGGTTGTATATATGATAAATAGCAGTTAACTGAGAAATCTGATACACTAATTAAATAATACTTTGCATATGATTATCTATAGAACTTAAAACAGGAATATACTATTGGCGTTTAAGTTAGTAGTACGAGTACTATCTAGTAGCGTGGCCAGCTGAATCTGCCTGTATAATGATGCTTAAATTAAAGTGATTTTTAAATACATTTTGTTTATTTCAATGTAGTAAATATGTAAATGTATATCCCGAAGTATCATAGGTAATCATTATAGAGTCTTTCATAAACTACCCTGATTTCATAGGATTTACCTTACCCCCTTCGTTGTATTCACATTACCGTGGTCCCTCAACTAGGCTACTTAAGTAGGACAGCTAAAGTAGAACACTCACAGTATCTTGTAACTCATATGAACATTTTTATTTACAGTTATTATTAAATCCAACGAGTATGTACCTTTTTTGGTGCACTGGTAATATTAAGGGCTTTCTTTAGTTTCCTTATCGGTTACTTTAATTCTAGCCTTAGCCATTTTCATACCCTCTTAAGCTGCACATTCTAGATGTTTAAACGTTCGAATGCGATTCATGTATCTCCTGCATTTAATCAAATGTTTGTACCTTTGCTCACTGGCAGTCTGTGTATCATTAAGCCCTTCTCGTTTAAAGTAATTTGATTTACGTACATTTTTCCATATGTTTTACCAATAATGTCAATGTCACGACATAACCCTTTATCTTTTCTCACACGTGTAGCTTCTATTCTTTGACCTCAGTGATAATAATATCGGTAGTTTGTTAATGACTTGTGGAGATTGTCAATTAAGATATCTACATCTCTAAATGTTTTGGATCTTCGATACACATTTTATCGACTAAACGGAACATATAAATTCTCTCAAAGCCAAATGGGTAACAAAGTAACACATGATACCAATATTACGACTGTAAAATATCTAGTAAGAGGTAAATGCATGGAAAAGACTTTATAAGCAGATATTAAACTAGAAGCCAGACAAATGGCTCAATTTCCGTTGAGCCTTTCATGGAGCTTAGCAGAAGAAAAGCCAATTCAAAGTTAAGTAACTTCACTGGATCTTTGCTTCTACCATTTAAAAATATAAAGTGTACCGTCGGGACATTTTTCCTCATATTTGATTTGGTTTATGGCACTTAAAACAAATTATAGAGTTTTTATTCTTGTTAACTACACAATTTAACAAATTTAATTTTTGTTGCTTTTAATTTATGAATCAGTACTATTTTTGGTACGTTCTGTCCGCTCTTTTGATACATTTCCCTTGTACATTTTTAGTAATCACAGAAGATGTTCCCAGTTTGTTTGGCTGGTATTTTAACACAATCTTGTATCGGCAACAGCATGCCTTTCTTCTACGGAGTCTGCAGTCAATTTGAAAATCACTGACAAGAAATTATATGTTTTCTTTATTGTTGGATTGTTAGGACTACAAAGTCCTTTCTTCTGTAGTTCCATGAGTGGTGTTAAATATTGTTAACAGCATGTAATCCATACTTTGTTTAGCTACAATTTATACAGGTGTTTCAGACCAACTGGCCACAACTTCCTTTGGTTGAACCCTTTGACATAGAGAGTTGCAATAAACTTTAAACATAATAAATCTCATATGCCGAAACGAAAAATGTTTTTTATCGCATTAAAAATACAAAGTGTGCCGGAAAATGATGGTCACATGTTCGAATCTAAAACATTTCAAATAGCAATATAGGTCATGTTAGATCTGATTTTTAAGATCCTTGAAGTTTTATTATTTTGATATAAAAATGTTCAAGTTATTCTTCACCTTTGAGCGGTGTGCCCAAAATGTAAAAAAGTTTTGGGTTTTTAAGTTGATTTTACTCTTACTCATAACATTTTGATCTTTTATTATTTTATTTACAAATGACAGTTCCTTTCAAATAGCAATCAAATTGGCACTTATCTCACTATATTCAAACATTCGAAAAGTGGTACAATTAATATATATAAACAGCTCTTGGTAAAAAAAAAAAAAAAAACTTAAATGGGGCCCTATGCAATGTAGCACATGAAATTAAAGGTCTTTAAAAGTAAAATATTTCTTATATTTAAATTTATTATGTCCAAGATGGTCTTTAACCTGCGGAAACCCCCTAAGTTTTACTATCAAAATTAGGTTAGGTAAACTTATTTTAACATTAAACTTTGTCACGCTGCATATCAAATTAGAGGTGTTTAAAAATAAAACATATAATTTCAGTTTTCCAATGTCAGATAAAAAACAGTTTTTTTACGTTTCTTTATTTTTTAAATAAGATACTAATAAAATTGATAAATTATGTGTGACAACTAATAAATGAAAACAAAAACTAGCATCCCACTACAAAATACTCATCCATACAAGTACGGTGGTAGTGATCAATGTTACACGAACAAACGAACCACATGAACAGTGGAAGTGACTGTTGGTACCCGTACACATACAGTGGCATTGGCCCACACGCCAGCCCATACACGTAAAGTGGCATTGACCCACCCGCCCGCCCATACACGTACAGTGGCGTTGACCCTCACGCCAGTACACGTTCAGTGGCATTGCCCCACACGCCCGCTCGTACATGTACTGTGGCATTCGGCCACACGCCCGTCCATACACGTACAGTGGGCATTGGCCCACACGCTCGCCCGTACACTTACAGTGGCATTGACCCTCACGCACGCCCATAGACGTACAGTGGCATTGACCCACCCACCCACCCACCCATAAACGCACAGTAATACTGACCCACCCAACCACCCATACACTTACAGTGGTATTTACCTACCCACCCACCCATAAACGTACAGTAGTACTGACCCACCCATACATTTACAGTGGTATTTCTGGCATACATTTAATTTTATTAAAATTTATTTAAATACATTTTTATTTAAATTTAATGACAGTATAGTTTTAAAGAGATTAGATGTATTATTGCAAATGCTATGTACAAAGTATGATAATGTTGTTGCTGGCGTCATAAACATTAATTTCCTTGAGGATTGTAAAGCTAAGACTCGATTGTGCGTCTTCTCAAATCTTATAACATGTATTTCACTGTAGATTTTCCAGCCATGTACTCAAAATATAAAAACAGTGCTATTGATAATATTTTAACAATCTTATCAAAAAATAAATGTCAAACAATTGGCTTAGTAACAGAAATTGCAGATCATGACACACGGTTACTGAGTATTTTTTCCACAAATAAAAAAATGACACAAAAAATAAATTTTTAACAAAGACAAGTAGAATTTGTTCCAAATAAAATATGGTTGTTTAATAAATTCTTAGCAAATGAAAATTGGATGTCAGTCTACTGTGTGGACATTAATAAACAATTTTTAATATTTTTGGAAACTTTCTTCTATCACTTTGATTTCTGTTTTCCAAAAGTAAAGCAAAGACAAAATAAATATAAAAAGAACTAAAAAACAGTGAGTCACTGGAGAATTTGGAAACTTTAATAAATATGAGTAAAGCTGTTAGAAATACTGTACTTCCTCTAGCAATGAAATGAAACAACAATAAGGAAAAAAGAATTTAAGGCAAAAGTAGTTCAAACTAAAAAATATTATGATAATAAGTAGCTCACATAACGTCTGTAAAACAACATGGAGTGTAATTAACAATGAAATGTCACTAATAAAGAGAAATATATAGACTTTTTGATGCTAGTTTTAATATAGGTACGGAGAAAGAAGCATGTGTTCCCTCTGAACTGTGTGAAACCTTTAATAATTTTTATTGTAACATAGAAAAGAGCAGATTATACCTAATCTGACTCATAGCTGTAGTACGAGAATGTTTAATAGCCACGAAGCTTCCAGGAGTTTCTCTTCTAAAACCATCTCCGAATTAAAATTGGAAAAACCATTTCATCACTCAATAATAAATGTTCATCTTGTTACGATGATATTCCAATGCTAATAATTAAACATCCCAAAACATTTCTAATCAAACCACTAATTCATGTTGTAAATGCATATCTTATTGGTGGTGTTTTTTAACAGGTTAAAAATTGCCAAGGTAAAATTTAAGAGTGGAGAAACCAACGATTTGAAAAACTACCGTCTAATTTCGAAATTATCTTTATTTTCCAAAATATTTGAAAAATTCATGTCGATTCAATTGACAGAATATTTAGAAACTGACAATCTTCTAGCTGCAGAATAATATGGTTTTCGTCCAAACAGATCTGTTGTTACATCTGGATTAGAATATATTGAAGCAATAGTAAGTTCCATTGATAAAAGTTACGCAACTGTTGGAGTCTACAAGAACATAATAAATTATTGCAGCTGTTAGCTAACTTTGATCTAAATTATACATGTTTATATTGATTTCAGTCGTACCTTGTTGGCAGGGAACAGTTTTTTGAGATCAGTTATATTGATAAATCTAGTAAAAAAGCAACTTTTCAATCTACACTTAAAAAAGTAAAATATGGAGCTCCACAGGGTTCTTTATTGTGACCTTTGCTCTTTATTATTTACTTAAATGGACTGCAAAGAGTTTTAGTCCTGCCAGCTAGTCAGTCTTTACACTGATGATGTAAGTGTCCAAATCTCCAATATTAATAAAGAAAAACTCGAAATACCATCATTCATAAAACTGTTTATCAAAACTAAAGTAATATCTTAATGCCAACAATCTCTAATTAATCCAAGTAAAACTAATTACATCCATTTATAATATGCTATGCCGATCAACAATGAAAATAAATTTAACACTACAGTTGATAACCATATATTAGAACAAGTGTGATCCACAAAATTCCTGGGAGTGAATATTGATAGTTCACTGAGTTATAATGTCATAGGTGTTTGTGAAAAGATAAATTCTGAGTTGTATGTATTGAGACAGATGACAAAAATATTCATTACAAAACCTTGAGGATGATATATTTCTCTTTAATATATCCACATATATCGTTTGGACTTATTCTCTATGGTGCAACATCGCACAGTAATTTAAATAAAATACTTGTACTAAAAAAACCAATCAGAATTATACTTAACTTACATTGGTTAGATTCTGTAAAGGATAATTTTTCTGAATTGGAGATCTTAACTGTTTTTGGCGAGTATGTATATGAAACGGTGCTTTATCTAAAACAAATTAGCAGCCAATTACTTGCTCTAAGCTCAACCCACCATCATAACACCAGAAGCCGTGATGTGCATGTTTTTCTCTGTCACATGTTCCAATTATTTAAAAAGAAGCCATTTCCCTATTAATTTAAGAAAAGAAAATAATGTTAAGAAATTTAAAACCAATTCAAGAGAGTACCTGGTGAATAGACCTTTATATTCAATTGAGGAATTTTTTGTAACATAATTAACTTATTATTTTTTAGTATATAAAAATTAAAGTATGTATGTTAAGTAGTAGCAAAGCAGGGAATGTGAAATGTATTTAATAATAACGTATTTTAACAATCTTTTTTATAACATTTTGCAAATATTTACTCCATTCAAATTGTATCATGTGCTTTTATTGAATAAAGAGTATTGATTGATTGAAAGGGGCCGAAAAAAGAATTGTTGTCTTTTGCTGATTTATGGCGTACTTTCCAGCTAGCTTACATGTTTTAATTAAACGTTCCATTTCTTTTAGTTAAAGATTTATTATAGTTACGTGATGAACCATTTCTCAATATGTAGAGGAAGGTAGTTGTATTTTTAAAATCAAATAAATTGTTCGTATAGATTTAGGTATAAATTAAATATTAAACATTCTTTCGGATCTTCAGTGCTATACTATAATTCGATATTTCACTGTAAAGTATCAACTAATATTTTATACAAGTCAGGTAATATTTCACAAATTCTTCCTCAATTTGTTTTTTTAAATAAAATTAACAATAAGAATAGACTTTATTCTTAATAACCAGTGATTTTACTAATTAGTTTTTGTTAATTCCTGATTTATAGATTAATAATATTTATGGTTATCTCCAATTAAAAATATGTGTAATAATTTTTATACTAGCTACAAAACCTAAACAATGAGTTAGATAAATAAAGATATTTAATTGTTCATCAACACTTCTCTATAAATATAAAATATTATATATTCACATTCCAATTCAAATACATCGAGTGAAGGTGAAAAATTCTGTAAATGCTATACTGTAAGAACTGAGCTTAATTCACAAGCAACAGGTTTATATTTGTTTGATTATCAAATAAGCCTTCGGCAAACTAATTAGGCCGCAAGCCTCAACCAGTTTGTCATATTAATATATGGCACAGTAATTACGTTATGTACCTTGTGGTACGATTAACTGAACGTCAACAAAACATAAATATATAACAATATAAGCACAAAAATGCACGAATACACTACAATACAAATACTAAATTCACGAATATATCAAAATACAAACAAAAAATGCACAAAATATACTACAGTACAAGTACAAATTGCACAAATATAGCACAGTACACATACAAAATTCACAAATATTGAAGATGGTGGGATAAGTGCCCAATATTATTGCTATTTGAAAGGACATGTCATTGGTAAGTAAAAGAATAAAGGATAAACATGTTTTATTCTTGTGACGTACAGAAGAGTAACAGTAACATCAGCTTTAAAAACTAAAACTTGTTATATTTTGGGTCCCAAGGAATAATAATTACGCATTTTGTGCTTGTATTGTGCTATCGTTTTACAATTTGAACTTATACTGTAGCATATTTAGTGCATTTTGTACTTGTATTTTAATATGTTCGTGAATTTTGTGCTTATATTGTAATATATTTGTGTTGTGTGACGTTCACTTGTACTGTATAGTAAACCAACATGTATTATGCTAATTAAAAAAATAATTTATAATTAACTATGTTATTCTTGCATAATATCAACTACCTACTCGGATTTGATTACTCACTGTGAAGACATTCAGTAGATCCAGTTATATGAAAGAAGAGAGATAATACGAGGTACGTCCAGAAAGTAAGTTCCGTTTGGTAATAAAAATAATTTGTCTACAGATACAGAAAAAATATTTATTGCACTAAAATCTACAACTCTTAAACTACTTTTCTACATAACTGCCGAAATTTTGCAGGCATTTGTCATAGCGTGGCACAAGTTTTTCTATGCCTTCTTCATAGAAGGTTGCCGCCTGTGTCTTCAACCATTTGGAAACATTTTCTTTCAGCTCTTCGTCATCGTTGAAGTGTTGACCGCCAAGGAAAGACTTCAGATGTAAGAACAGATGAAAGTCGCTAGGAGCGAGGTCAGGGCTGTACGGAGGATGGTCAAACACGTCCCAGCCAAATCCCTGTATGAGGTTTTTCGTCACATTTGCAGTGTGTGGTCGTGCATTGTCGTGAAGAAAAACAACACCTTTGGACAGAAATCCTCGGCGCTTATTCTGTATTGCGCGGCGCAATTTCCTCAGTGTCTCGCAGTAAACTTCTGCATTGATTGTTTAACCTCGCGGTAAGAAATCAATCAGTAAGATGCCTTTCCTGTCCCAAAACACTGTGCACATGATTTTTCGAGGTGTCAAGACTTGTTTCGTCTTAACCTTTGCTGGAGATGAAGTGTGCCTCCATTCCATTGATTGCCGCTTAGTTTCTGGGGTGTCATAAGAAACCCAAGTTTCATCTCCTGTGACTATCTGTGACAGAAAATCTTCACCGCCTTCATCATAACGGTTCAAAAACTGAAGTGCACTACCCATCTGTTGTGTTTTGTGTTGCTCAGTAAGAATTTTCGGTACCCAACGTGAGCAAAGTTTTCGAATATTCAGTTTTTCGGTAACAATTTCATGAATTAATGATCGTGAGATTTTGGGGAATTCCATAGCGAGAGCACTCATTGTAAACTTCGTTCTTCATCATGCACTTCATTACGTCCTTCATTAAACTGTCGGACCCATCTTCTCACCATTGAATCACTCACCGCATTTTGTCCGTAAACCTCGCAAATTTGCCGATAAATGTCAATCGGTTTCACTTTCTTAGCATTCAGAAAACGAATCACAGATCTGATTTCACAAGCGGCGGGATTTTCGATCAACACCGACATTTTAAACAAGCACAACAAAGCGTACGAGACTGACAGCGATATCAAAATGGGGCACGTTTCTTCTCCTTGATACAGAACGTCTGCCGCGCATGCGCGGAACTGCGATCGCAGCGCTGCAGCGGATATAAATGGAAACGGAACTTACTTTCCGGACGTACCTCGTATATTAAGGGTAAGTATGAAAATGGAAAATAACTTTAAATTTGTTCCTGACACTAATAAGATATGCATACTAAGGTACTACTTAATTAGCCGGTATGTATTGCACATGCATGAAATAGGATTCAAATCAAAACCATCCGAATGTTCAGAGTGTCACAAAAATCATCTTGTACGGTACGGGTTTTATAAATAAAAAGAACATTGAATAGTAAAAAGGATAAAAGGTTAAGGCTTTTAACTTTAAAATAGTATTCTTTCTATGGAGAATAAGACAAAACATTCACAAAACATTCACAAAACATTTAATACAAAACATCGTCTGGATGCCAAGTTTGTCTCGTGATTTTGTTGTTTAAATACCATAAATCAAAAACGCTTTGATCTAGATTGTAATATAATTACAACTTGTAATATAATTGATAACATTTGTAATATAATTAGGAAAGTACGCTTGAATATGCAATAATATACAGTAATTAAAATACTACTTGTTCGAAAATACGTTTAAATATTGCTAGCTTTACTTAAATTAGTAAATCAGCGTTTTTTTGTTTTGTTTTATTAGTGGTGGCCACTTAAATGTAAAAATAACCACATTCTGACACTTAACATAAAAATTATCGTTTCTAATTTATAGGTTATATGATAAAAAAAATGCCATGTCACTTAAACTGTTTCATAAAAATAGCTTTACACAATGTTACAATAAATCAGTTGTTTGTTGATGCCTGTATACCTCACATACACTGGAAGTATGCCAATGGATAACAATATACTTAAAACAATAATCAAGTATATTGTTTATGTATAGTGTTAAGTATTGTTTATGAACGCCTCGTATACACGTCCATCAATTATTGGTACTTAATAATATTTTATAATATAAATTTTTTTCTTTAATCTCAGTATATACAACATTTTATATTTATCAATACGCCCTAATTTCATATTGTTTCATTAACTTCAACTATTTAATCAAATATTATTTGTTATCAAGAAACAAACATTATATATTTTTTTATAGGTGTACTCTTTCTTTGATAGTTGCAATGTTACATTTAGCTGTATATCCTTCACAAAAATTATGCATTTCAGGCCTAATTTTAATAATGTTACAATAAAGAAACTAATGTAATAAGTAACACATTGAGTTATTATTATTTTTTTACTTTATTAAACAAGTACTAAGCAATAAGTAGAATATATTAAATATTTTAATGTATAATCGAGATGAGTAAACGAAGGTCGTAAATATACAGGCCTCCTTACGTATAAAGAGGGAGCCCACAAATGGCGGTGATCACAAAACTCCACCGTTATCGCCGGCTGGCTTACAGTAATGATCAGCGACTCATCATTACAAAGCACGGCTTAACACTAAAATGTTAACATTATTTATTTTTTCTAATTTCATTTTCCTCCAGATTATTACATTACTATACTTTTTCAATTTATTCGTTCAAATTATCAAAATTTGAACGAATAAATAAATTTGAACCATATACGCCACAAGATTAAATCTTTAAATTTAATATAACTTCCGAATTTTCATTTAATAAATCTAATCCTAATAAAACATTCATTATTTGATAACAAATAATTCATTGAGAACTACTATCATTCACTGCAAACTTATTGTACAGTTAAGTATTTTTTCCGTGTCAGTTGACAATTTGTAAATATTATACTTTCTTGCTCAATGACTTGGGTGTCCGATTTAAAAAAATGAAACGTAATTGAATTTGTGATAAAATGTTTAGTACCAAATTTCGCATGTAATAACTATAAAACGCACAGGTTTTGGAGTTTCCGTTCATTTAAAATTTAAAACACACCATTTATAAAACAATAACTATAACAGATAGTTTGTTTTTTATTTCATTAGATTACAATAGAATACAGTTTTAAATAACATTCTACTTGTTTAGTCAAATCGTCTTACTGATATATCGTTTTCAATTTAAATACAAAATGACGGCTATCAGCTTACTGGGGCCATGTTTACTGTTATTATTCATGCTTTGACCGAAGCAACCATATTCGTAAGTTGAGAACGTGTTTTATGAACACCCTGGATAGTTAAATACCACAGGTTTAGTCTTGATTTTATCATACAAAGCAATGTTAAAATAATTTAATAACTACACACGTTCTATTAGAAAAATGGACGAACATTACTAAAATTTAGACTTTTTAATTTTATAAATCTTAGTTGACGAATTATATATTACGTAAACTCTTAACTAAAATCCTTTTATTTATATTATTGGTATGATTTATGAGCTCCTTTACAAACATAAGTAATAATATTTGCGGACATCACTAAAGAGACCTTCCTCTTCTCATTTGAATAATATATTCCTTTTAAACTCTATATGTGGTATATGTATGCCTCATGACTTAATGCCTGATTTGCATTTAAGTCACATTACGAAGGTCATAACTCATACCTACCATATTTACCATTAGGGATACATTTGCTGTTAGTTTGTATGTACATTTACAGTAGTCAGTTTACCTTGTAAGTTTTATATTTAAGTAGTTTACTATCGAAGTAACTATTGTAAACTATGGTATTTCATAACGTACTCTTAGATTTATTTGACTCGTTTATTAATTTTATTCCCAATTTTACACTGTAGCTTTTTTTATTTAGTTATAGTTGCTGTTTCCAGTTCAAATACCTAATTACTAGAATCTTTATTTCAAAAGTTACTTTGAATCTAATTTGACAAAACATTTGAACTATACCAAAGTACATACATCCTATGCCCTTATCCCATTCTTCCATTCCATTCAAATAAGTAAAGAAACTTCAAACATTTCCAATTTAAGAATGGTTTGTTCATTAACTACGGCATTTGTTAAGAGATTTTGTCTGAAAAAAGATTTATTAACTTTTTCTTCAAGATATTTTCTGATTACATTTAAGTTAACCATATTATTATAATAGATTTATATCTATAATAATAATATGGTTAAATAGCCATGTATGTACAGTGTAATAGAACCAATAACTTTGATTAAAACATAAAAAATCTCAGTAGAAAACCCATAATAATAATAAAAAAGCAAAAAATTGTAATGCGATCTTGAATTTCATTTCGAGAACACAGTTGTTTCACAATACTGATATTTCTTGCTTACATAATAGGTAATTGTAGTAGCTTAAATATAAAAGGTAATATACCTTTAGCAAAATTAAACATAATAGAGTGTAAATTATCATGTTTTTAATTCAATTACTTAATCCATAAGTTAAATACATGTTCACCCATAGGCTGATCCATGATAGTGACATTTCAACAGGGTTTTTTGTAAAGAATTGTAAAAATGACTCCTTTTATGCCAGTCATGCTACGTGAATGTCTAACAGAGAGACAAAGAAACAAATATTTATTTGGACCAACAAATTCGATGGCAGCTATGAACCCCACTAGATCTTACCAGGACATTTACAGATACTAAGGAAATCTCAAACCATAACAAATATATAAAAAATGAATTTTTGTGGTATAATATAGAACACTCATACAGAATTAAAGATTGTTAGTTTGTTATTTGAATGTTTGAAAGAAAAATATAAAAAATGGCATTTTTTAAACCCTCAGTCAGATTTAGGGTTAAAAAAGTACTACAAAATTACTATTGTTAAAAGTGGAAATGAATTGTCGAAGTTTTATATTGTATCATAATATTACAATAAACTAATACAAATATTTGATGTCATGAAATTATTCTTGTCCAGTTCTTAGATATGAGAGGCTGACTCAATTTTGTGCGCATTTTAAGGTGAATATGAATAATTATATGAGTGTGGATGTGACCTGTGTAGTCTGGTTGTTAGCTAAGTTCAACTGTTCCTTAGAAAGGGCTATTTCTTAATAACCCAATAGCCAGGGTAACTAAGGGACCTACAGCTTTACGTGGAATCCGAACCACGTACTATTGGTCTGATTTATCAGCTAATTGACAAGCCTGATACTCAGTTCTCTCCCCTACACAATATCCGGACACTGACTACCACCCAACATGGAAACCTCAGACTTCTACAGTACTATCCTCGCCGATGGCAACCATTGAGCAGACACCAAGTCTCTATTGAGAGGACCGAACATACTTTTACCAATTAACTCTATTATTAAAGTATTACTATACACATGTAACGTAAGGTATGTTCCAAAAAAATTTGAGATAAAAACAAATGAATATTTTCTTTTTAATTAAAGTATGAATTATAATGGAAAGAAAAAAGATATTTTACGTAATATTATTTCCCCTCAAAATAATGTACACTTACTATTGAAAATAATCCTTCAATAATATTCAAAATGTTAATTAAATGGGTGCAGAATATTATTCTACTAATTAACAAACTTACATACATAGATATTTAACTTAAATATCATGGTTTACACGGCACCATTATTTTTATCTATCGATAAATTAATTTTGTTGTTTCGTATTTAAGTAATTCGATACAGAAGGGCTATTTAACCAATAACTCGATTATTACTAATAACGTTATCTAATATTGGTTCCACTTTAACACCCCATGTTCATATTCAATTACCTTTAACAATCGGAATATTACCACTGCAACCTATAATGAACATTTCATTGGTTTGCTTCCACGGAAGGCATGATCAAATAAATGAACAATTACATAATGTTAATGGGAGAGTGTTGTTTGAATATTAATTCCAAGTTTTTTTTTATATTAAAATACTTGTGAGCAGTTCGAAAGCCTTAGCTATATGAATTGATTAGTAAATGAATTGAAATAATTATTCCATGCATCTTGATCAAATAATATTATTTTGACATATATGTAGTTGTTATTAAAAAAAAACAAGGATCGAAAATATTAGATGAGTTATTTCCTTATATTCATAGCTTTGATAATAGCTGACTTTTAAAATACATATTTGGGGTACCTTTAAACATATTAAAGATTAAACATAATTTTCACCTTGTACGAAAATGAACTAGGTTAAAACTAAACTTTCTTTCCGTATTCCTTCAAAGTGCTTACAATCTATATATTACTAATAAAAACTATATTCCAGAAGTACTCTTGAGACTCTACTAACTAGATATTATAATTTAATTGGATGAAAGAATTAAAAACTTCATTAAAATTAAATTGTTATGCTGTAAGGACTTCCAGTAAAAATGTTGCCATCAACAAAGGTTTGTTTGTCTGATTATGGTAACTTTGTTACTAAAAGGCTTCACAAAATAAAATTTTTGTTATTGGAATAATGAGTCCTTTCATACATTTAAATTGCTATCACTATACTTAGAAATATTTCAAGAAAGAATTTTGATACAAAGGCTTGCTAGCAAATTACCAAAATGGTGAACTCCAGAGATTATTACACAAAAAAGTCCTTCATTTATTTTTGTAATCTCTAAATCAACTTTACTTCAACTAAAAGACTTTTTCAAGTGGTTTAAAAACAGATAGTAAGGGATATCAACCAGTTAGACTATGAAGCTAGAGAAGATTCGCTGAGAAACTATAGGCCATAGGCTAGAGGATTCCTTAATATAGGCCATAGGCTAGAGGATTCCTTAATCTCATGGTATAGTTTAATTTTTATTAAATGATAATTATTAATTGATTAAAGTGACCTTTTCCGTTAATTCACTACCACTACTTTTTCCGTTACTTAACTACCAATTTTTTTATCGCAATTACGGATAGGTTTGGTTAGTTTAGGTCAGGTTAGAATATATTAGGTTAGGTGGCCTAAAGTTGACTACAAACTGTTAAATCAAATGATTGACTTACCGCGGCATGCGCTCTCTGTGTGTAAGTTCTTAAAAAGGATAAGATAAGGTCAGCGATATCGGATTCCTACCGGATAATTAATACCACAGTGGACGTAAAAATGATTGAGGAACAGATTTTTGAGCATTATAATATTTATCAAGTGGTAGAGAATTAATGAAAAAGAGTAGTGATAGTGAATTTACGGAAAAGATCCAATTAAAGTATTAATATAAATTTGCCCGTGTCGTGTTACTAGCGCATATGTTAGAAACGCACAAGGGTCAACGCGTGTTAAGAGCGCACAACCCTTCTACCTGGGGCCCGGAGGGTCCAATCTGATCTGCCGGCGGTCCGGTATAATCCCCCGGCCATAAATCGATTGTACAAGGTTGAGTGCACATCTTAGTTCAAATTTAAAGATTTGTGGATTGAAAGTTTCATTTAAAATACAAATTTTAAATGTTTTAGTTTTTGTCCCAGTTCTATACGACAATTTTAATTGTTTTAATGTCAAGTTTAAGTGTTTTAAGAACATGTTTATTAACATTCAAATCGTTGGGTGTAATTATCAGCAACAACTAATAACGTAGTTTATACATAACATAGCAAGTGTATAAGGCACAACAAATATGAACTTAGTTGCTCTTACTGTAATCCTAATTTAAATGATGGTTTGATTTTTTATTGTTAGAACAAAAACATTAAGAAATAAATTTTCTAGATTAAAAGTTTATCCTTAAGATACAAATTGGATGTACTTTAAATTGCTAAATACTTACTTAAAAATAGTATCTTGCTGTAAATAAAATGTATACCGATAAATTCTTAAATAATATTGTTGCCACACATGGCGCGTATATCGTAGGCAATAGGTTATGTTCTTAGTTCTTTTATACCGATATTGCTACACCACTAGCCAGTACTTCACCATCCACCACCTGATTCACGGCCGCTTTTGACCCACCACCTAACTGCCCTCCCCCCAACCACTAGCCACCCTTCACACGACTCATTACTGACGCTATACTGACATTATGTTTTTTACATGATTTAAATCTCACCCACTCACGAACGCTTACACTTCTCATTTCCAACCCAACCTCAGTCAGCTCACTAATAATTTTTCATTTTCCCATGTTCTTCTTCTGTCTGTTTCAGGGGCCATGTTTCCTCGGGACTTTTTTTCCGGAGACCCGGACTGTCTGCTTGCTTCGTGCAGTCATGATCGTTGCGATCCAATACCCTTTACCTGCCTATTCTAGGCTGAAGAGGCCCTAGTGACCTAAAACAGCCGTAGCTTCCTACTAGATCTTCACGATTCTGGTCCTGGTCCTGATCCACATAATTTTCCCCATCAATGTGGGGACTACTAGAGAGGCCTGGGATGTCTTTTTTGGATGGTGGCAAGGGTTCAGAAGTTGTACGGGGAAGAAAATACAAGAAGCCAAATACTAGGCGTAGCTGAAAGCAAAATCACCACTACGTGGTTCAGATTCCATGTTAAGCTGCAATTTTGTTTCCGGGCTATTGGGCTGTTAATAAATGACCTTCTGAGCATAAGTCAATTTCAGTTTTTAACCAGACTACATGCCATTAACATTCATTTTACACACATGTAAGAATTAATATTTTCCCTAAGAATTATAGTTCAACGCGGGTTGTAACACATTATTTATTAAATATAACATACATCAAATGTAAGAACATAGCTACATTCTCTTGTATAATGATATTTCTTATTCTTAAATATAATTAAAATAAAACTTATTTGACATTTTGACAGAATAAGAATAAGAATTCTGTTAGAATTCTTTTTTAGTCTTGATTTAAATCTTTGGACTTGTATCTTAACCAGGAAGTAACATTCAATTTAATGACTGAAGTCAATGCTGCTATATTCTCACCCTTATACTAGTTCATTTAGTAATACTAACAGGAATGCGCTTATCAGGCTGTTGTTAGGTAAATATGAAGGATGATGACCCCTTTGTCATCCCCAGTACTTTTAAATAACGAACTTTCTTTGGAAAATTCCAATGAACAAATATGTGCTTAAGTGATATTGGGAAACACCTGTATTATGTCCTTTCATATTATAATATAGGGCCAATGGCCTACGATCAAATGGGCAATAGAAGAACCATATTTTTAGTATACATTTTTGGCAGAAGTCACTTGATAGTGTTTAGAGTAAAGGAAAACTACATATCAAATCACCCCTTCTTAATATCGATAATGTAAATAACAACAATTAATAGTTGTTATTAACAAACACGTCTAATACTGTATTTAGGCAATAACATTTTGACAATAATTTAATTAAAAACAATCTTCTTACTACTCTCAAAACATTTCCTTCAAATCATTGCATGGTGTAAGATATAAAAAAAATTGGGTGTGAACAGGCCGAAAGGCAGGATATATCACAGAATGTCGAAGGATCTGTAAATTTGAGATAGATACTAATTGATCCAACTTGCATATTATTATAACTCATTCCAGTAATACTCAAGTGGCTGGCACAAGATATGTTAATTTATAAAACAAATTAAATAATAGTGAACAACTATTCAGTAAATATTATTCTACTGTACAACATTTTTTAATCCTAAATTCAAAACATCACAATGAATTTTTACTATAGTCTTTCAATAATATCACAAGATACAATGATATGTAACATAAAAATGTAATAATATTTAAAATTAGAATTAAATATATAACACCAACCAAGTTTAAAGTAACCTTATACTTGCTGTCACGTATAAAGTATGTTATTAGTTGTTGGCGATAATTACACTCAATGCTTGTAATTAAATGTTAATAAACACGCGCTCCTTAACTTGGACTTAAAACACTTTGTCGTATTGAACTGGGACAAAAACTAAAACATAATTAAATAATGTTACTTTTTCATTTGTCGTGCATATATTTAATGAAATTTTCTATCCACAAATGTTTAAATTTAAACTAAGATGTGCACTCAACCTTGTATAATCGATTTATGGCCGGGGGATTATATCGGACCGCCGGCAGATTAGATTGAATCCTCCGGGCCCCAGGTAGAAGGGTTGTGCGCTCCTAACACGTTTGGACCCTTGTGCGCTTCTAACACATACGCTAGTAACACGGAATCAAATTTGCCTAATTTGATAAGAAATAGCCAACATATAAGATAATAATAGGGCTGGAAGATAATAAATTAAGAGTTTCATTTTTTATTCAGTTTCCTATATATATATATATATCCAATATATATTGGCTTCTAGGTTCTAGTTTTCTTAGTGCCATACCAGATTAGACATAATTTATAAACTTATCAACATTTAAGTGACGCGTTTCATTCAGAATATTTATTTATTTTCCCATGTTAGGATAATGGAAATATCAACTTAGCAAATTTTCCTAAGGATTCTGTTGCAGATAAAACTCCACGAGATCCAATTTTATTTTTATGGAGCCTCTGTATCCATCGTAAAACATACAACTCATAAAAAAAGATTAAAAATTATAATTAATTACATTATCATTTCATTGCCAACTATCTGATTGCCAAACCTTTTTTGCAATTATTTCTTTGTACCTAAAACGTGTTTTGCAACAGCCGGAAGTTTATATTTTCCCAGATACCTGCTATGTAGGATTTCCCGAATACCCACCCACCTAAAGTAGGCTAGTTTTATAGTTAAGACAATACTCTTTGGCGTTATTTGATAGTGTGAGCAACTTAATGAGAGAAACGTTTATAATGGATGGAATGTATTTTGGAATAAAAATCAAGCCTTGTACTATACTTTAGCTTTATGTGTTATTGTAAGACTATATATAATTAATATTTCATCTACCAACTGAATATGAGAACTCTAAATAACCACTTCCATAATTAAATATATATCTGCAAATTGTTTTCAGAAATACAAATTATTGATTATAACTCAATTGTTAGTTAAAATCTATATATAAGCTATACCAGTAATACGAGAAAACAATTTATTTTATAGCGTTTTTAAGCACATAAATAAGTACAGGATCTTAAAACATCAATGTTATTTTTTAAATGACCGTACTTGTAGACAGGTTGTACAAACAATTCTACACCTGATTTAGACTTTATTGAGAGACGAAAATAGTCGAAGGATCTGAAAGTGTTTTTCGTACTGCAGCACATCTATGGCATTAATATTTCATGAAGCCTCCTCTACAGTTTACACGTCACTGTCACTTTCGACATTGGCTGTTGAATGTTGCATTAGTCTTTCAACACTAATATTTAGAAAATAAAATGACCTTCAAATGAACATGAAACTTTACCATACTAAAGGCTAAGATTGGCGATAGATAGAATCTCTCAAGATGAATATTTTACGAACTTTATTGTTATTTTGTAAAGTATCTATGGACGGAAAATAACATTGTATCACCTCTAGATTGTTATTCTTTGCATACATAATATTGAGATAAAAAAATAATAAATAAATGTTTACTAATACTGTAACTCAATCTCATTTTCATACGAGAATATAAGAAATATTTACTTACAAAATGGTGGATACAGTAAAACATACAAAATGTGCTGTACACATACCGGACGTGATTTGGAAGCTTTAAATACGATATTATGTCTTGTTTTTGATCCACAATCAATACACAAAAACATCCTCAGAGTTCAGGGATACCATGTATAGTAACTAAACACCAGCTACTCAAAGTCAAGTATTTTATAAATTTAGGATAGTAAAAAAAGTTAAAAAAAACTAATGTGGGCTTATCTGTTTTAATCTATTCATAAATTTCTGAATGGTGTATAAGAGAGTTGACGCTGTAAAACATAACTTACCATTAGAAAGGAGATACTACATGAATTATTGACTAGTCAATCCACAGACTTTATGATTGTTCATTGGTCATATTATAAAAGTACCAGTAATACATTTCATTGAAGTGTGTAATATATACTGTGCGTGCGCGTGCGCGCACGCTTTTGCGTGTGAGTGCGTGCGTGCGTGCGTGCGTGCGCGCGCGCGCGTGTATATATATATGTTTATGTAACTATATTAACATTGATTTAAATTTTTTAATTTATTTCAATGTTTAAGTTTTGCATTTTTTTATTAGTTGTTTTAAAGCACTTTGAAAGCAATAGTTTTGAATTATTTTTGAAACGATATAAAGTGAAGGTAAGAATAAGTCACTTAAATAGTAAGATATTAAGAAAAACAAGAGTAATGTGTTATATCAATAACTATATTTTACCTTGAATAGTTTTGTAAAAGTTACCTATATTTATTTCAAGATAATTATGTATCGTAATATTGTTTTCACATGTTTACTTAAATTCAAGATTAATTGCTTATGAGTATAATTTCAGCATCATATACTTTTAAGTACCTCATAGTTGCAGTTTAACTACATGGTATCGACATAATATAATATGTTTGTGGTATTTATTTTGAAACTGACACATGAGTAATTTTAATTTAACTTCCCTCTGGGAGAGTCCGGATATGGTATTTTCCCTCCAAGATTAAATTTTACGGCTGAATAAAGTTTGCCATTGTAACTTATGTAAATTGTAACGTTTCTTCACAATGACATCTTACATAAATGTAATCTAAACACAGTTTTCCATCCGAACAATCTTAAGTGGAACCAGTTTTACATCATTGCATATTTTTGTATCCGTCGGAATATCGTTTCACATGGTTTATCATACGAGTGTTATTGAATGTTTTTCTTTGAATAACATTGCACAGTGAGTTTGTTCATGTCACTATTCATTCCTTTCTCCTTTTAAATAAAATTTGTTAACGCTTTATAACATTTTCTCTAAATATTATAGCAATTGTTGTATTTTTTTTATAATATTTTCAATAAATATTTTTTTGATTGATGGAATGATATTATTTTTACAATTCCGTTTAGTGGTTTTATTTAATAGCAATTGGACGCATAAGAATTTAAAAACTTCCACGAAAACATTAGTACTTTTTATGCAGTTTGGTGAGGTTTATGTATCTAAAGGTGGGCGAGAAAATTAATATATAAAATCAACTAATAATAATCCATCCTTCCATCCGATAGATACTTATAAGTATACTGTGTGTTTATATTTGTAAATATCACGGGCTGCTTAGCGTCTGGAAAAGGAAGCTTGCTGTCACAGTACTGTCATAGTATCATCTTTTGGCACTAACTGCTTGAAGATAGATAGAATATATCTATCTCAGTTGTTCAAGTAACAGTAAATTTAGTGGCTTTAAAGGGTTGAAACTGTTCATATTTTTTTACAATTTTGTAGACGTAATTCCCCAATGTAAACGTTTTTCGTGTATTGCCTTTGCAATAAGTTTTGCAACGTGTCCTTTTACCACATACACTACTTTCAACTGGCAGTAGATAAAAGTAGGTGAGTAAAGTCAAAGTACCGGGTGTCCCACGATGAGGTTTACATGTTTGATTTTACATTATTTGCCCATTTTTGCACCAAACATTTTTAAACTCTACACAATTCAATAAATATGTTTTTAAAATATTCTGTTAAAATTACAGCTCTCTAGAAATTGTAGACACAAAATGGTGGTATTTAGAAAATTTACCATTTTGCTTCCTATAAAAATTCATTTCTTGTATTACCTGATTTGATTGCTGTGTTGCAACAGCTGTTTAATAACGCCCATTGTTAAAACAGCTATTTGATTGAAGAATATTGCTTGTGCTAAAAAAAACATAACCTAACCACCTCCATTACATTTTTGCTGATATTGAAGATCGAAAAATCACTTTTAATGTTGAACAAAAAGTGAAGTGTTGTGCGTGGGCTATTGCTTTTGGCAACATTGCAGAAGCAATTAGACAATTTCAGGTTGCCTACCCAGGAGTTGAACCACCTAGTAAGCCAACAATAATTAAGTGGACAAATTTGTTAGAAACTGGAAATGTCGTAAAAAAGTACTCTAGAAAATCAAATGAGAAGGGAGCTCTCCAGGTAAACCGAAATCACTGAGGAAGGTTGAACTTGAAACTGGCGTTCCAAGTGTACAATACATAGATTAATTAAGAAAAACAAAATTAAATTTTAAAATTTAATTTTGTTTTTCTTTAAAAAAATTAAATTTTTAAATACTAACTTGGTGACTTTAGTAAAACTAAAGTCACCAAGTCCATAATCTTCTCGAAAATGATCCAGAGAGGAGAGTGGAATTTTGTTCTCATATAATTGAGTTTCATGAGCTAGATCCTGATTGGCATACTAAAATTGTTTTTCAGACGAGTCCACTTTCTACCACAATGGTGTTGTAAATAGACCCAATTGTAATTATTACAACACCGCTAATCCACACATTCTTGAACAGGCTCAACTCAAATCAAAAGGAATTGCTGTTTGGGCAGCTGTCAGTTGTAATGGCATGCTATCTTACGACATTTCAGACAGTACAATGACTGGGAATAGATATGCACATGTTTTAAAAAAACAAGTATTGCCTCATTTTACAGTTCCAGAAATGGATCAAGCAATCTTCCAACAAGATGGTGCTCCTCCCCATTTTGCAAATCCTGTTAAGCAATTATTAAATGACAATCTTCGTGGCAATTGGATTGGTCGTGGAAGTGATTATTTAGATTGGCCACCCCGACCCCCAGATTTAACTGTGTGTAATTTCTTTCTGTGGGGTTACTTAAAGGAACAAGTTTATACACGTAGCTTCGATAATGATGAGGAATTAAAACAATCAATTGAAGATGAACTTCTACGGATACCGCTGAATTTCTTTGTAAGAGCTTACGATTCATTTGTTAACCACTGTTATCAGTGTGTCGCTGTGGATGAATTACAGTTTGAATAATTTTGAACTCTACTTTAGAAGGAAGTTTGGCTATGTTCTGATTTTCTAATTTAAATGCCTTATTTATGTAGAATATGACAATAAATAATTTATAAAATAAAAAATGCTGGTTTTTTACTGTTTTTAAAGTAGTTTTTCAAAATGTCACCATTTTATTTCTACAATTTCTAGAGAGCTGTAATTTTAACAGAATATTTTTAAAACATATTTAATGAATTGTGTAGAGTTTGAAAATGTTCAGTGCAAAAATGGGCAAATAATATAAAATCAAACGTGTAAACCTCTTCGTGGGACACTCTGTATATCTCCTTTCTACAAAGTGTCTTTATATCAAATAATTATGGCGATCAGTAAACGACGTGACTATAGATAACTAAACGAGTAAGTATGACTGGTTAAGTTGAAACGGAGACTTCATTTCACCAAGTCAACAACTAATAATGGGTCCTTGAAATAAACATTTAATATCTGTCATTAGATTGCATTGTAAAATTACATTTTACAATTTATTCTACTATGAAGTAATTAACAAAGTATTATACACCAATGTCGTTTAACAGTTTAGAGTTTTGTAGAATGAGACCAATAAAAATAACTTTTATAATATACAATTTTCAAAGAAAAGCTGTAGTATTTGACAATGTACAAAATAGCAATAGGTTAGGACTTGCTCAATCTTTTATATATAAATATATATTTTTTTATGGTGAAAAATCAGATGAAAGGTTTTCGTACAAGGAACGCAGGCAAGGTGGCATTGGCAAAGGCTGTGAACTGCGGAAAGCAATGTCTAAGTTTCGAATCCAATCCCCAATAGAGCTAATTTTCAGTACGTTGAGTAAAGTTCACGTAACTGGCAAGTGAGTTTTTAATCATTGATAAATAAATAAAAAAAATTGCATAATAGATTGAATATGGTGAATATTGTTTAATATGACTTTTTAAGTCATTTTGAGTAAACTTTATAGCTGAAAACAATATTACAAATAGTGTTTTATTTACCTGTCACTAATTTTACCTGTACGTCTTTAAATGAAATACACATTAGTATATAACTATTGAGATAGAACAAGCATTTATTTATGAAACACAAATAAGTAGTATTTGTAAAATGGACGTTTTACTCACATTTTTTAAGACTTGTATTAGTAAAAATATTAATCATCAAAAAGTTGTTTAGTAAACGTAAAAGCAATGGTACTTAAAGAAATATATAAATGTGAAAAATACATATTTACCGATAACGCATTGAAACACTAATGTCTAAAGTTTATTATGACAGCCGGGACATATTAGAGTACTTTGAGGACCCCTCAGTAATTTTACGTCCTTCACTTCAGTAAATAGTATAAATATTTCATGTAGTCACTACCTACCTCATCTCTGTTGACATAACTGTCACTCCATATATTGGCTGTTTATTTCTATACAAAGAGAAGAATTTCATTCTTCATAATGAAGATTAGACTTAAAACAAAATAGTTGATTTTCTAAAGTCAAACATAATCATTCTATTTATAAGGTAAACCATATTATTTCACACTATTAACTGGTGTGCAATAGGTAATCTAAATCACCAACACTTATTTTGAATTTTTATTAGTATTTAAAAAAATTAAGTAGATCAGTACCACTAGGGTCAACTACCCTTTAACAGGCAAAAATACGTCTGAAAGTGTCTAAACAACAATGGCTCAAGTGAAAACGTGACAGTTTTTACAACAACACGATACACGCCCAATTGTATTAGTATAAGCCAATACCACGGTTCTTAACTATCATTAAGGGGCAAAAATACGTCTGAAAGTGTCTGAACAACAATGGCTCAAGTGGTTACTTGACAGTTTTTACAACAACACGATACACGCCCAAGTGTATTATAAGCCAATACCACGGTTCTTAACTATCATTAAGGGGCAAAAATACGTCTGAAAGTGTCTGAACAACAATGGCGCAAGTGGTTAATTGACAGTTTTTACAACAACACGATACACGCCCAAGTGTATTATAAGCCAATACCACGGTTCTTAACTATCATTAAGGGGCAAAAATACGTCTGAAAGTGTGTGAACAACAATGGCGCAAGTGGTTACTTGACAGTTTTTACAACAACACGATACACGCCCAAGTGTATTATAAGCCAGTACCACGGTTCTTAACTATCATTAAGGTACAAAAATACGTCTGAAAGTGTCTGAACAACAATGGCTCAAGTGGCTACTTGACAGTTTTTACAACAATACGATACACGCCCAAGTGTATTAGAAACCAGTAACACGGTTCTTAACCATCATTAATTATTGGCAAAATAGGTCTGAAAATGTCTAAACAGCAATGGATCAAGTGGTTACTTGTCAGCTTTTACAACAACACGATACACGCCCAAGTGTATTATAAGCCAGTTCCACGGTTCTGAACTACCATTAAGGGGCAAAAATACGTCTGAATGTGTCGAAACAACAATGGTTCAAGTACTTGACAGTTTTTACAACAACACGATACACGCCCAACTGTATTATAAGCCAGTACCACGGTTCTTAAATATCATTAAGGGACAAACATACGTCTGAAAGGGTCTGAACAACGATAGCTCATGTGGATACTTGATAGTTTTTCTTAAACAGATTTACTTCCAGTAAATACAAAACGTCAGCAGTCCTTACTTATAAATTTTATGTTGCTTGAAAAGGCTAGATTTTGTATGTTCTTTACCTCTAAAGGAGTATATGTGTTATTTGTTTACCTATAATAATAACCGATTATTAGTTGTTATTGAACAAATGCAAATTATATTGAACAAAATAACGTTAGCGTTTTAGACTTGGCATTCTAACGATTACTGTATAAAATTGATTGGTCATAATACAAGTTTTATTACAATAACTTAATACAATTCAATAATGTACTAGAACCCCAAAGATTTTAGTTGATGAGGACAGTAAAGAATATTATTTCCATAAAATAAATGTTTTAGACTTTGTAAAATGCATTTTACCTTATTAATAGATAACTCTTTTTCGTAATTGTAATTAGTGTTTACATTGAAATTATTTTATACTTTTTATTTATTCGTTAATTGCACATACGAGGATGAATTCGTAGTTCATGAATTTGTGCAAATCAGGAATAATCTTTGCTCTAATAAATACAGAGCTAGTTAGTACTATCAAGTACGATTTCTACCTTATAACTATATGCATTTATAATAATACAATATGAACTGTGAAAGATAATACAAATTTTAACAACGGTTCTTGATAAAATCTACAAGTGTGCCAAATTTCAAGTTTCTAGCTCATCTGGAAGTGGGTTAGACTTTGTATACGTGCGTCAGTTAGTCAGTCAGTTACATATGCATTTATATAGACTTTCCTCGTTTAATATCGGGGGAGTTTCCTTCGGTATGGTAACAGCAATTCCAAAAAAGGACCATGGAATCTGTTTAGTTTTAGACCAATATCTATTCTGTGTGTATTACCTAAGATATTTAAAAGATTGCATACAGTTTCATTTAAAATGCATTCATGCCATCTTAAATCTCCTCATCAGCTGGTTTTATAAACGATCACTCGCTTCGCTTGTTGGGTGCTTCACCCCCAAACCCCTATTTGGCTTAGCTAAATTATTACTTTAAAATGATCGTGGGCTACCAGAATAGTAAAATGACCACTTCAGTTAATAATCGGTGGCCCCCAAACCCCAGAGGGGTTTCATAAATGGTCATGGGTGGCTAGGCAAAATGATTAATGTCTACAAAAATAAGTCAATGGCTATCCCTGATGATCTCGGGATACCAAATTAGAACAGTAACTTCTCAAGCTGATCAAGGAAGCTGATAGGGACGATGTGGCTACCTAAGTTAATCACAGTTCTCTATCTAAATTAATTACGGGGGTATTCAAGTTCATAACGTGGGGCTACTCAAGTTAATTACGTGGAGATAGCCAAGTTAATCACGAGGGCTACCTACGTTGATCACGAGGGCTGCCCAAGATTATTGCAAGTAGTTACCAGATCCGTCAAGAAAGGTTTGAGCATCAGAAGCTACTAATGATTATCACGGTTGGGTACCCGTGACTGCTACGGAAACTGATCACAGATGCTGCCGAAGTTAATCACGGACAGGTACAAAAGTTGATAAGGGAGGTTACACAAGTTGATTATGGGAGATACCCAAGTTAATCACAGGTGGTGTCCCAAGTTAATCATGAGGGCTATCTACGTTGATCACTGTTGGCTACCCACGTTGACCATGGGGACTACCCAAGTTCACGGGTGGATACCAAAGTTGATCATGATTGGCCAGCTAAGTTGATCACGGGGGCTACCAAAAGTGACCATGGGGGTTACCCAAGTTGATCACAGTGGGTTTTGATTTTGACCACGGGCTACTCAAGTTGATCATGGGTTGATACCTAAGTTGATCATATTTGGCTATCTAAGTTAATTACGGAGGCTACTCAAGTTGATAACAGGGGGCTACATAAGGTGATGATGGGTGGTCACCCAAGTAGACAGATAACTAGGGCTTGCCTAGTTATCTGTCTAAGCTACGTTGATCAAGAGCGCTACCCAATATGATAACAGGTGGTTATCCAAATATATCACGGGAGGCTACCTAAGTTGTTCAAGGGCTGCTACCGAAGTTGATCGCGGGGGCTACACTAGTTTATCATGGTGTGCTACCTAAGTTGAATAAGGGTGGCTACCCCAGTTTTTCACTGGGGCTATGCAACTTGATTATGGTGAGCTACCTTAGTTGATCACGTGGGTCTACCCAAGAATATCAAGGGTGGTTAAAAGATTGCATACAGTTTTATTTGAGGATATGCCACATTATATGTCCTCATCAGCTGGTTTTATAAATGATCACTCAACTGTTGGGAACTTGTCTTCGTTTTTTTCACTACTGATCCTGCGGTTGAGTGTCGAGCATAGGTTTGATAATGATTTTTATAAGGCGTTTGACAGCCTCTCACACTATTTATTTTTAAAAAAGCTCTCTTTCTTTAGATTCTTTCTGGATCTTATTCAGTGAATATAATCTTACCTTTTAGTGTGATTTGGCAGTGTGTACTCAGGGACCTTTCTTGCCAGTTAAAGAGCACCAACATCTCTAATACGACTTTGGGACCTTTGTTTTTATTGATATTTATTCATGCCATCTATTTAGAACTATGAAGTTCAATGTTATCTCAACGATATTAAAATATCTTGACATATTACTGAACTAGGGACAATCTGGCTAGTGTAACTTCAATAATGTATTGTTTCCGCTGTTAGGTGGGCTAAAAACATCTGTATGGCACTGAACCTAACAAAATAGTGGTAGCTTCATTTACGCGTAAAACTAATCCATAATTCTTCTTTTATGACATAAGTGACGTAGAATAACAGTAGAGCTGTCCACTCCACAATATTGAAGTTTTCATAGACGCAAAGTTCTTTGTATCGCCAGACATTTTAATGACAGAAACACATGTTGAACACTGTACATGGTAGTCAGCTTGAATAAGCCACTGCTATTTGGAATAGGAACTGGATGGTGTGGAATATTTCTGCGCTGTAGGACTAAATTCATCAACCTCATTATATCACCGTGCTACGACTGAATTGCTATTTGGAATAGAAACTGGATGGTGTGGAATATTCATGCGCTGTAGAACTAAATTCATTAACCTCATTAGCTCGCCGTGCTACAACTGAACTGCTATTTGGAATAGAAACTGGATGGTGTGGAATATTCATGCGCTGTAGAACTAAATTCATCAACCTCATTATATCACCGTGCTACGACTGAATTGATATTTGATTTTTTTTCAGTGTGCTTTTTGCCACACTGGTTCAGAAGGGGAAATTGGCCTAAGAGTTAAAAATATGTTCTTTTCACTCAAGAAATGCCATTGGATAGTCGGAGGATTGTTGGAGTGTGGGGGTTGAATGGGAGCCTCTTAAAAAAAGTGAGAGGTTTTTATTAGGAAATATTTTGCTATTAATTACAAATGTAAATTAACTATGGTAATTCAAAATATTTTATAAATGGTCAAAATAATTATGCGAACTTGTATTTACAACTTTGTTTTTGAAATTTGTTAATGATGGAGTATCATATGAGGGAGACAAAGGTAGTTGGACATTTGCCATCATTACGTGAAAATAACCAATCACGACGTTTCGATTTGGTAAAACCCAAACCTTTTTCAAGTGCTAAAAACTAAATTACATCTACACAAACATGTTATAAAACTACGTTCTTAAACTAATAAACTTATCTACTTTAATAATTATCTACATTTTGACCTAGATCCTAGAATGGGGTACAACAAAATCAACTTATACTAAATATACAATGTTAACAGGGTTAAATTAATATAACTAATTAGGCGCTGTCAAGGTCACGATATCAACAAAAAAATGTTAAAACACAATTAAAATTAATATTCAAATCAGACTGAAATAAGATTACATTAACTAATCATAAATATATGGTACCTGAAAAACACTATTAATTTAAAATAACATTCAACATGCACAAAAATGATATATGTGACTCGGAAGGGCTGAGACTACTATTACAATTACATTTTACTATTACAATTATATTTTAACCTGAAAAGATAACAATTATTAGAAATAAAACAATACAATAATCAAATATTACAAAAATGATGAAATCTTACGACCCGCAGTGACGATGGCGTCTAGACGTCCCAGGCACGAAGTGAGGATGATCGTACAATCCAAATACAGTGTCTACGAAGTTCCCTCTAAGGTGATAAAACACGGGGACAAGACAAACATACACACTACACTTCACAACATAGGGGCGTACAAAATACACAGACTGACGAGGTCAGGGACGTACGCTCTAAGATCGCCAAAAATGTGGTGACTCAGGTACGGGGACGGTGACGGGGACGGGGCCGTAGACTCATGGGGTGTTTAATTGTTGTAGGTGCAGGTGGTGTAGGATTCTGGTTAGATGATGTCATGAGTGTATTGAACTTTTTATCAAGTGTGTTTTTAAGTAAAGGAACCCACATGGGTCTAACTTCTATGCTACTTTGACTGATTACTTGTTCATTATTTAGTTTCATAAAGGCACCTTCAATGAATTTACGTTTAAAAAAATGTGGTTCCCTGTGAAGTATTTTAGTGTTATCTCAGTTAAATCTGTGTTCATTGTTCCAGGCATGTTCAGCTAATTTAGAATGTGTAGTTTCTCCTTTTTTAATGTTATTTTTGTGTTCTTTTAGCCTAACTTGCAGTGGTCTCTTTGTTTCCCCTATGTATTTTTCATTGCATTCACAAGTAATGCAATATACTACATTTTTGGAGGATTGCTCCTCATTCTTTGGTTTAGTTTTAGTTAAAGACTGTCTTAATGTGTTTTGTGTGTTGAATGATGTTCTGATTTTGTATTTCCTAGCTATGCGTCTGATTTTTTCTGAAAGGTTAGGCGTATATGGAATGGACATGAATGCTTTAGGCTTTTCTGTGTCAGTGGGTGTTTGTTTGTGTTTTCTTATTTGTTTGCATTTTTTTATGAGAGACTGAGGGTAACCATTGTTTATTAGATCTTTGGAAACATTTTTTAGTTCATTATCTAGTTTAGTTTTGTCTGAGCATATGGCTCGGGCCCTATCAAAGAGAGAGAAGGCTACGCCTTCTTTAACAGTTTGTGGGTGGTTAGAATTGAAATTGAGGTATTTGCCTGTGTGAGTTTGTTTTCTGTGGACTGATGTTTAAAGGCCATGTTTTGTTTTTTCTACATTTACATCAAAAAATGATAATTTATTGTTTACTTCTTTTTCCATGGTTAATTTAATTGTGGGTGAAACCTTGTTCAAGTGTTTTAAACATTCTTCTAAATTTGGTTCACCGTGACTCCAGCAGACAAATGTATCGTCCACGTACCTAAGCCAAACCTTAGGTTTGAGATTTGAGGAAGCAATTGCTTGTTCCTCAAACTCTTCCATGTAGATATTGGCGAAAATAGGTGATAATGGGGAACCCATTGCCATACCATCATCCTAGCAGTACATTTGACATTCTATTTCAAAGTGATTACATTCAGTGCAAAGCTGTAAAAGTTCCATTATTACGTTGATTGGCAGTTTGGTACGTCCTGAAAGTTTAGTGTCTTGGTTAAGCCTGTTTTCGATTATTCTTAGAGTTTCTTTTACCGGAATATTAGTGAACTAGTTAACTACATCAAAACTTACAAGAATCATTATAATTTATGGTCATGGTTTTTGTCATTTCAGTGAATTCTTTTGAATTCTTTACGTGTGATGTTGTGTTGTTAGCCAAAGGAGTGATTATTGGAAGGAGAAACTTGCATAATTAACGGGCAGGAGAATCTCTGGAGCTAACAATAGGTCGTAAGGGAATGTTAGGTTTGTGAATTTTGGGTAGGCCATACATGTGTGGTGTTTTGGAGTGATGTGGTGTTAGCCTACTACGTCATTTATCGGACATGTATTTTTTGTGTTTTCTAAGGGTTTGTTCAATTTTTCTTTCAAAGAATTTAGTTGGGTCTCTATTTCGTACTGCGTATTTTCCATCTTTAAGAGTTTCTTGAATTTTGTGTTCGTATGTAGTTTTATCTAAAATGACTGTGGCATTTCCTTTATCTGCAGGTAAAATTTGTATGTCCTGTTCACTTTTGAGGGCCTTTAGAGCGTTAAGTTCAGTTTTACAGAGGTTAGGTTTGGTGGGTTGGATTTTATTTAGGGCGATACTGGCCTCACACCTGAACTGATCGGCATCCTCCTCAGGTAGCTGTTGAGCAGCCGATTCAATTCCAGTAATGAAATCCAGCACGTTAGGTCTTTTTGTAACAACAGAAAAATTTAGCGCTTTAGATAGTAAATCAGTTTCTTCTTTAGTTAGTCTCGTCAGTCTGTGTATGGTTGTTGTGAAGTGTAGTGTGTATGTTTGTCTTGTCCCCGTGTTTTATCACCTTGGAGGGAACTTCGTAGACACTGTATTTGGATTGTATCATCCTCACTTCGTGCCTGGGACGTCTAGACGCCATCGTCACTGCGGGTCGTAAGATTTCATCATTTTTGTAATATTTGATTATTGTATTGTTTTATTTCTAATAATTGTTGTCTTTTCAGGTTAAAATGTAATTGTAATAGTAAAATGTAATTGTAATAGTAGTCTCATTCCTTCCGAGTCATATATATCATTTTTGTGCATGTTGAATGTTATTTTAAATTAATAGTGTTTTTCAGGTACCATATATTTATGATTAGTTAATGTAATCTTATTTCAGTCTGATTTGAATATTAATTTTAATTGTGTTTTAACATTTTTTTGTTGATATCGTGACCTTGACAGCGCCTAATTAGTTATATTAATTTAACCCTGTTAACATTGTATATTTAGTATAAGTTGATTTTGTTGTACCCCATTCTAGGATCTAGGTCAAAATGTAGATAATTATTAAAGTAGATAAGTTTATTAGTTTAAGAACGTAGTTTTATAACATGTTTGTGTAGATGTAATTTAGTTTTTAGCACTTGAAAAAGGTTTGGGTTTTACCAAATCGAAACGTCGTGATTGGTTGTTTTCACGTAATGATGGCAAATGTCCAACTACCTTTGTCTCCCTCATTGTATTTACACGTAAATTACTAAAATCTATGCTTTCAAATTACATTTAAATAACTTCCACAGTGCATTGCAATTAAAAATAATTGTTTCCTCTGAAATTCTACACCATACTACAATATTTTTGACAGATTCCTTAACTAATACTTGGCTCCCTGCGAGAATATATTTGTTGCTTTACTTTTGTAATTAAATCCAACGTAACATAAAACACTTTATAATATCATAGTATTATTCCTTGCAATAAAATACGTGAAATCGAAGTATTCTGGTACGTTTGTACCTATTTTTGGATTCAAATAAAAATGTATATGTCCCTTATGAATTTATCTTTAATTGAGGTTGAATTGTTGATTGTTTCAATTTGTTTACCATACTATGTAAAATACGTTATACTTTGAATCTGTTTGAAAAGAATGTTACCGATTAGTATTTCACAGTACTGAAATTTAAATACTTTTGTAAATATGTCTTTTTAATGGGATAAATCATAAAACAATAAATATATTTCCTAATAAATTGCAAAAGAGTTTGGCATGTTATATGAGTTGGAAGGTCTTCGATGTGTACCTTTTACGGCTGATTTAAACAAATGTTTTAGGTATTTTATGAAAACTCTATGTCACTTTGTATTTTATAAAAAAAGTAGCTTATTGATAAATAAACTTTAGATGCAACTGTATTTGTTTGATTATACTAAGTGTAATTATTGTGTCATGTACTATTTAGCTTACTTGCTAAGTAACATAAGGTTTAACTAATAACTGGCTACTGGGAATATATGAGACCTTTATAAGAAACACAAAACATTTGTTTTATTAAAACTATAGTAACATAACGTCTACAATAAAATTATATGTTACAAAAATAACGTGGAGAGTCAAAATATAAAGGGTACAATAGTTCTGCTCTGAATGAACACGGAAAGCTATCACCCTGAGTCAAGTGAGCTGTGAAAGGTGCTTTGAGCTCCGTGGCCAGTCCTACGAGTAGCACGTCTTAGATTTGTCATAGTTAACACATTTCAAGATTGATCCCTTTGTGTGCTACAACTGGCTGATTTCACTCACACTCCATGCGTTATATTGTATATTATGTTTATTTAGTTTAAAGTTTTATCTGTTCTCTGATTTCATACTAAATCAGATCATTAAGCGTTCTTAATGGTTTCTCACAAAATTAAACATCTTATAAGTAGTAATAGACAATAATTGTAATATCAATAAGAAATATGTTTTTTATGCATGCCTATAATTTTTTACGTACGTGTCAAGAATGCAATAATTACAGACATAAATCTATCTCAGACCATATTCCAACTCTTAAATCATCGTGTAAATAAAATTCATTCGCATAAATCTAAGAAATAAATTTTACGATTTATCTTTTTATTAAAGTGTGATGCCATTATGTACCATAATGGGGCATTTCCCCCTTTGTATGGAACTAGATATTAATACGTCTGATAATGAGTTTTAATATTAATGCTGTTAAGGATAATGACGAAACAGCCATAAACACAGATACAGTGAGATGCCTTTTGTTAGTTCCTCAGATAGTAAAGAAATAACTGTCTCACCTGTTGTGACTCTTCTTAGTCTTTGATATTAACTGTCCTTTGTCTTCTGTTATCTTGCAAAAGAAACAAGAACGTTACCTTTTATCACATGTTATATCTTTAACAAGAAACAATGTCTTTGAATATATCCAATGTTGATGGTACATGGAGACTGAGTAAAATCAGACAACTGTAAAACATCATAGGATCAATTGTGACATTTGTTTACTGTTAGTAATCTAAGTTAGTTAATCTGTATAAATGAACAGTAATAATTGTAGTTGTTACAAAACGTTTGCTATTCTTTATCCACACAACTTGAGGTTCTTAGATTGGTCTCATCAAGTTTTAGGGTAGTAAACATTTAAAACCCTCCACCTGCAAATTATATTAATTCTCGTTCACAAATTTTGTATTTTTAGACATTGTTTGTATAGTTTAAATAGTTTACATTAAATTACATTGTGCTATCAAACGTTCGGATCACGATGCTAACATAGTGAGATCACATGAAACAAGGCTTTCATTAATATCAGAACAGTACAATTACCCTCAAATAATGTTTGGTTTTTGTCTGTTGACTACGCGACAGATATCTCTACCCTTAGATGAGTACAAAAAGATGACTCACATTTTTAAATACATTTCCACGGGTGCAAGGTCATTTTCCATTTCTACATGGTAGTTCATTGTTTCCTTTCTGACAATCCTTTTGTATCTTCCACCCTCATAGGAACACAGTCATTTTCTGCCCACCTTTTTTATTTACCACTCTAATATGACAAAAGTTCATAATTTTCTACCAACCTTTAGTATTTCGTTTTACCTATGAGAGTGGTAAGACTATTGGCTCTATTTTACCTTCATATTATCCGAAATTATTCTTCCGAATCTGTCATTCAGAATCACCAGATTTTTTTGCACGCACGTTGCCATATCTTAAACTAATAAGAATACCAGATTATTATTTCATCTGCCTTCAAAGTTTGTGACTTTTTGTAAACATAAGATAATATATTCCACTCACAATCCTAACAGGGCCAGATATCCGTTCTGAGAAGATTTTGATTCCTATTACTCTCCAGAAAGCACCATAGTCTGTTATCTCTATTTTCTCACTTTTGAAGAAGAATCAACCATCAAGAATCAACGGTGAAAATATTTCAATACAGTCCCTAAAGTTCCTGATTAATTATTTGTTCTTCATACAAATACTTTGCTCTCACTACTCTCCTATTCCCTAATTAAGTTTAATATTCTTTTGCTAATTTACATTATTGTATTTTTATTATTGTGCATGATTGAAACTTAATAATTCTAGATATTACAATAGGTGGGCTATACCTGTACACAAAACACTGTGCCTCTGTTTCCATAACTTTATCGGTAGTCAGATACACCTCAGCTGAACGTAATATCCCAAGTTAGTATCAGATCCTTACGGGAGGTTTACACTAATTAGTTAGTATCAGCTCCTTACGGGAGGTTTACACTAATTAGTTAGTATCAGCTCCTTACGGGAGGTTTACACTAATTAGTTAGTATCAGCTCCTTACGGGAGGTTTACACTAATTAGTTAGTATCAGCTCCTTACGGGAGGTTTACACTAATTAGTTAGTATCAGCTCCTTACGGGAGGTTTACACTAATTAGTTAGTATCAGCTCCTTACGGGAGGTTTACACTAATTAGTTAGTATCAGCTCCTTACGGGAGGTTTACACTAATTAGTTAGTATCAGCTCCTTACGGGAGGTTTACACTAATTAGTTAGTATCAGCTCCTTACGGGAGGTTTACACTAATTAGTTTCACTTATCTCATAATACCTCACAATACCTCGACTTTTTGTCTATATAAAAGATTTCAAGTGAATGGATTTACTATTAAATATAATAAACTAATATGAATGCTATAGTAAAAACAATTTGACTATGTTTTATAATATGAACAAATACAACAAAACTGTTTTTATATCCTCGCATTTTAAATGATCATTAATAAAATTTAAAAATTATGAAGATATTTAATAAAGATTTTTCAGCCAGGAAAGATAAATTATAATCAGATTCAAAGCAGGAACGAATCTTTCCAAAATTTCTACTTTCTAATTTTTACAATATTGTATACTCATTTATGCATGATGTTGTTCTATATGCTAAATCTTTAGGTGTTCTTACATAAAATATTTATAAGGACCTTACATAAATATTTTAAGTAAGATACCAATCTAGAAAGACATGACCAACACATCGGATACATGTACACAAAACATGTTGCAGACCATGACAAATTTGAAACTTTAAAAACTTTAGAAAATGAACTCTTATACGACTTATAAAACAAATTACTCTGATCGATTACGTGCCATCTCGTCCTGGTGCCATTTGGTCCCGCAACAAATTTCCTTAAAAAACGTGCTATCTCGTCCCGCTCGGGTTAACAGATTATTACATAAGCTAATGAGTAGCATCTCGTCCCAACAAAATTTTGACAAGGGTTGAGGGAGTGCAGATAGTCGTAGGCCAATGAACCCAGGGGTTCCAACTGGCTGTGGTATTTAACTCCCCTGCTTGTAATCCCTTTCACACCACCCCTCCCTCTATGTTTGATTATGTACTTTGGGCAGACACTTTATTCGTTCGAGTGATAACTACTACGAGTTGAGGTATTTGTTAATTATGGAGTTTTCAACTTCTATAAGTGGCAACCCCAGTTTAATACTTAACGGATATATGTATACTATTAAGAATGAGAAGTGCGGTGAAGTTGTGTGGCGTTATGTTAACCGTTGGTGTGGTGGAATAGTAATAACTAAAAATCGTAAACTTATTAGAGAAGAGACTCATAATACGTGTGTTCCTGGTGTGGCTGCTCAAGAAGTCCACAAGTCTATGGCACAGGGAAAGAAGAGAGCCCGGGAAGAAACTGAAAAATCCATTTCACAGGTTGGTTTATATTTTTATTTTAAAGGTTTGGCACCTTAAGAGTGTAAGCAAACAATTTTCGCAGTTGTATACCATCCGTGTAGATATAGGAAGCACTGTGGAAGAAACGAACGGAACCCCCGCAGTGTTCGCATTACGTCCTGACAAGAGAAAGGCAACTTATATTCGTCTCTTTAACACTATTCTTCGGGTGATTCCAGACTGGTCCCCTGAGGCAGTGATCGAAGCTTAATTCAGTGTATTTCCTGCTGCAGAATTTCATGGGTGTTTTTTTCATTTATCTCAGTGTCTTTTGAGGAAAGTACATAACCTTGAGCTTTCCAACGGATACACCACACGCCAGGAAATACGAGAGTCCGTGAGAATGTGCGCTGCTCTGGCGTTTTTAAAGTCGATAGATGTTGAGCAAGGCTGGCTACATATCCACAGTATTGCTGTAGGACATGAAAAGCTCAATGAGTTTTTTCTATTTTGTTGACCAGTGGTTAGAAAACCCTCATTTACCAATTGAAACATGGAATAGTACCGGAATGCGACATCGCACCAACAATGCTGTGGTAGCATAGAACCTTCCCTTGAATGAAATTGTTGGAAAGCCATGCCTTCGAATAAAAAATGTAAGCATGACGTTAAAAAAAGAAGCAGAATATTCTGACACTAAAATAATCAGGATTTTATTTTAGAATTTTAAATTTAGAATTTAGAAGGTCTGAAGAGGAGACAAAAGTATATTGTCATGGACAATAGAATCGAAAGAGCCACTGAAAATTTGAAGAAGACAGGTGAAATTAATAAGTTTTTGAGGAACGTCTCTTACATAATAAAAATGGATTAACACGTTCAGTACGGATATGTTAAATATTTTTCGCTAAAATATCTCAGCTGACTCATATATGAGCCATTCCGAACATTCGTATAGACGGGTGTCCCAAATGTGAGCCGCCCGGGTCGAAGCCACAGACGGGAGGCTCATATTTGGGACGGCGTTACAATTGTATTAAAAGCTAAATATTTCAGGTCCCGTCTCGTCTAGAAGTTTGACAATTTTACAGAGGTACATGAGAAGACTGGCTCACATGTGAGTCACCCGGTCTCTGGTTTTGATGTTTAGAGAGGTAATTTTTGTGTTGAATGGTTGACACCCCTTTATGTTGGACAAGGACAGCAGACAGTTTAGTCTAGCACTAGCGATGAGTTGCAGTTTGTTACTACCTATCATTCCCCACGTGTTTATGCATTCTGAGTGGTTTTTGAATATTAGTGGTTGATTTTCTGTGAAGTATGAGTCGTCCTAAGAAAGTTCGTTTAGAAACTCAGAGTGAAATTGATCGTGAGTTTGATGACAGCGTAAGTTCATTGTCTTCTCTCTTTAGTTCAGATGGATTTAGTGAATACAGACCTGGTGACAGTTCAATGGACAACACAAGCGAGTCTGAAGAAGATATAAGAGTAGTACAGCTTCGGAGCGATGATGAACAAGTAAGTGATGTTATTGTAAACCCAAATAATTTACATAACGATGATGGTATGACGGATCAAATGGAAGACAATGATGAAATACTTCCAATTTCTGATGATCCCAATGTACAAACGATTGTGCAGGCTATTCATGACAATTATCAAGCAGGCCAAAATCTTTGGGTCGATAGCAATAATATCCCCACACCTATCCCATTTACAGGCAAAGAAGAAATAAATTTAAATTCTGAAAATCCTGTTGAGGTTTTTTATAAATTTTTTGACGATGTGTTGTTAGATAAAATTGTATCCTGGACTAAAAAACGAGCTACATTAGTACACAATGTGCCTCAACCACGAACAAGTCATACAAAGAGTTGGACCCCTATAACGATAGATGAATTAATAAAGGTTCTGGGATTATGCTTACTAATGGGAAATTTACATTTCCCAGCAATAAAACATTGTTGGAGCACGTCTTCTTTGTACTATCACCCAATATTTGGAAAGACATTGCCCAGAAACCGTTTTGAGCAAATAATACAATGTATTTGCTTTTATGACTCAGACACTGACGACACTGAACACAAGCTTCACAAAATAGACCAAGTTCTTAAATACTTGTTGGGAAAGTTTACAACTGTTTATTCTCCAGGAAAGGAATTATCGCTCGACCAAGCCATGATATTATGGCGTGGGCGCTTGTCATTTAGGCAGTATCTGAAAAACAAGTGCCATAAATATGGGATTAAGATGAACGAGTTATGTACTCCAGATGGGTACTTATTGAATATACTTATTTACTCTGGTAAAGGTACACTGACAGATTCTGAGAAAGGACACACGTATCATGTAGTAATGAAGATTCTGGAAAATTATATTGGGAAAGGTCATGCAATTTATTTAGACAACTTTTATAACAGTATAACATTAGCTGAAGACCTTTTAGATAAAAATACAACCATGACTGGAACACTACCATCAAAAAGAACTGGGAATCCTATAGAAGTTACCGATGCTAAGTTAAAAAGAGGAGAGTATGTTAGCCGGCAGAAGGGAGATGTCACGGTAATGAAATGGAGGGACAAAAGAAATGTCCTCACTATTTCAACTATGCATGGGCCGACAATGGAGAATGTACAAAACAGGAGAGGCTGTGAAGTACTAAAACCAAGTATGATTGTTGATTACAATAGAAATATGAGCGGTATTGATCGCAACGATCAGATGATCAGTTATTATTCCACTCCCAGAAAAAGTCTGCGTTGGTATATGAAGGTTTTTTTTCCACCTTTTGGATGCATCCTTATGGAATAGCAGGTACCTTTGTTCCAAGATAGGTAATACTATTAGTTATCTCAAATTCAGAGATATCATTATTAAAGAACTTCTGAGCGCACATCCAATTGATCGCATTACTCCCAGAGGATCTGTTAGAGTACAGCACATGCCTGTGAAGCTGGATAAAAGATTACGCTGCCATCAATGCCGTGAGACTAAAAAGAAGAGACAACAGACTTTTTATGTATGTTCAGTATGCAGGGACAACAATGGAAAACCATTTGGACTTTGCATTTCTGACTGTTTCAGCTAGTGGCACAGCAAATAAAAGTCGTATTAGTTTTTACACAGAATATTTTATGTTAGTTTCTTCTCATTTTATCAAAGTAAATTTTGCTTTTTTATATTTTATATTAGTACATTCACATATCGTATTTCTAATATAAAAATATTTGTTTCAATAACTGTATATTGTTTCTTTTTACCTTGTAATTTTTACTTGGCTCATATATGAGCCACCCGGGCTATTGGAAATACGTGATTATAATTTATAAAAATGCACACCATAGACTGGGTGACTCAAATATGAGCCGCTCTAAAATCCTGGTAAAATAAGAAAAAAAAGGTTATATGTGGTTCAGAATTTATATAGATGCAATTCAAGATCGGAATCGAGTTATATTTTGACATTTTTCTCCGGGCTGTGGGAATGATTAAGCAGCATTAGCTGGGCTATATGTACGATTTATTCTCAACATACCCGTCTGTATGAAACGTGTGCCTGACTCATATATGAGCCGCCCGGTAGCGAACGTGTATGAACAAGAAAGGACATCAGCTGCTGCATTGTACACACTGTATATATTTGTAGGATTGTGTTTTTAATCAAACCTTTCTAGTTGATTGGCTGAACTTGTCATAGCATTCTCATTTATAGCAGAGCGTGTAATAACAATAATAATAATAATAATAATAATAATAATAATAATAATAATAATAATAATAATAATAATAATAATAATAATAATAATAATAATAATAATAATAATAATAATAATAATAATAATAATAATAATAATAATAAGATGTTAGATCATAGCAGTCCTGAGGAACGCAGTAGATAGTGAGTATATTATTTAGTTTAAGTTATTATAGACCTGTCCTACTGTCAATCATAGGTGGTGGGATGAAATAGCACTATTGGGCAGGTAGAGAGTTAGCCCTCACCCTCGTGTGTCGTGCAAACGGGACGAAGTGGCACCGGGACGAGATGGCATCGGGACGAGATGGCATCGGGACGAGATGGCATCGGGACGAGATGGCACGACACGCTCTGATCTGTTACCTTATCTGGCTATCAATCTATAGCAGTTTGTTTAGAATCCATTTTGTAGCCTCTGAACTAAAATAGGCTAAAATAGGTTTACTTTACCTTTCGTCAAACAGTTCACAGCGTGTGATGGTCATAACACTACATGACACTACATGAACATCTTCAGGCTAAAGAAAATAAATAAGTCCAAGTGGGACGCGTCACACATTAATTAAAACTTAACAAACACAGTTCACACATGAGGAAAACAACGAACATTAAAACTTTCGGTAGGCCTACCACACACATTTCACGGTCCACGGCGTGATCCGGAAGCGTCTCACTTGGACTTATTTATGTTCTTTAACCTGAAGATGCCGTATTCACGGTGAAACATGTAGTGTTCTCACCATCATACGCTGTGAACTGTTTGACGGAAGGTAAAGTAAACCTATTTTAGTTTGTTTAGGTATGACATCACTACGAGCACTATGAATACATAAGTCATTAAACCCTGCCGTTGAGCTACATATTTTAGATTAGCTGATTAACAAAAATTAAACTTTACAAAGCACCAATTACGAATTAATTAATGGTAAATATTTAAATAAGATTTTTTGAGCATTAGTTTAAAATGCTAAAAACTGAAATTTTTTTGTTTTCACATGCCAACATTTTTTGGTTTGAAGTAAAAATTTGGATGTTGTAGCACGGTTTCATCATTTAAACTGTGAAATATAGATAACTTTAACTCTCCAAGTAAAGTAAAAATCTCATAAATAAAATATAAAAATTTCTATTTACTGTATTTCAAAAATAAAAATCTTGTAAAATACCTAAGGAATTGTAAATATTTTAATTAAACGTATCAACGACTCTGGTATTTGATTATTGTTCTCGTAACTTTCACACGCCTACCAGAAAGTAATTGGAAAGTCGTGTGTAACATATACTATAAACCATATTAATGTGTTATAGGTAACCTTTCAATCAATAGTTTACAGATTTCAAACATAGATTAACTTATTCATTGATCGTATAAAACAACTTTCACAAAAAAGTGTTCAAATGCAAAGCAAATTTTCAATTATAGTTCCGTTAGTCTATTTAACAATCTATGTGACTGTTCCTTTTTTATATAAATAGTTCACAGTTATTTTATGGAGAAATGCATTTTCTAAGAGTTGCATTAGAAACTGGTGTTTTAAATACCTAAATTCAATATTTGAATAAAAAGAATTTTCATTTAATTAAACATTAATATTATTATTATTGAATTAATATTAACATACGATCATTAAGTTTATCATTGTTTTAGTCAATGATAGTGTCCCTGATTGAGTATATGGTAGGAGTACTTTCAATGTAATGAGTGTCAACAACCTGACCTTTTTGTATTATTCATCTAGCTGTATTAGCTATTGAAGCTATTATTATATCTAGTAAATTATTAATAATTAACTTAATAATTATTATTAATAAATTAATAATAATTTAATTATTAGTAAGAAATTAACTTTTTAGATTTAAAAATTTATCAAATTCATCAAAACATAAATTTAAAATTTACAGAAAGAACACTCAATCAGATCTTACAATCCCAATAAATTCCAATCATCCATGGTGTCATAAAATGGCTTCATTTCTATCTCTTATTAAAAGACTAGTAGAAGTACCGATGGACAAGCATGATTTCAATGAAGAATTCAAAATAATCAAACATATAGCAATGGCTAATGGTTACAAACCTTCCACAATCGACAAAATATTACATAAATAAAAAATAGAAACATTTGTCAAGAAGATCCAGAAAATAGAGCATTCATCTGTGTTTCCTACAACACAATACTTAATAAAGCAATTAGAAAAACCTTTAAAAAAGAAAAATTCAAAATTGGTTTTAAAACAAATAACAATGCATTTAACATAATACAAAAGAAACCCACTTCCAAATTACATAAAACCCAAGATATATTTGACAAATCAGGAATTTACGAAATTGAACGTTCAGACTGCCCAAACTATTATATTGGACAAACAGGACGATCATTTAAACGAAGATTTAATGAACACATACAAGCTCTAAAATCAAACAACAGAACTTCAATGAAATCTTCCTTTGCAGAACACTTACTAAACAATAATCACAAATACAAAAATATGAAAACCAACATGAAAATTCTAAAATTCGGTTCAAAAAGCAAAAAACTAGATTCTCAAGAAGAACTTGAAATTTATAAACACAACAAAGAAAATCCCAATAATTTAATCTACACCATGTTAACACAAAAAAGAAACCCAATATTCGAAACAATTATACATATAAGAAATGACAACTAACCACCAAAACAAAAATATTTACTAATTTAACGTATGTTTCCTTTATGATATTATTTACTTAATTTTATTTGTTTTGTAAACACATACGATTCACCTATGAAGATGGCATAAATGCCGAAACCGGTCGTGGTAATTTAATAAAAGAACTATTTAAGGGTGCTCAGTTATTGCTTTTTATTATAACATTACTAGTAAATTATGTTGCTTCATTAATTAAAAACTGCTAAGGTTAGAGTTTTATTTTCAATTTAGAGAGTTCATCCTGGTTAAAAGCCCTTGTCTTCTCCAGGTACAATTCAGATGTATTGTCCAAGTCAAAGTGAGAATCACCAAGAAATGAAAACCCCGGTTTCGACAATATCTCTTTAACCACTCTCATCGCAGTTATATAATTACATGTTTTTTATAAAATGTAATTTTTATCTTTTATCCTTAGGAAAAAAAGGTTATGCTATAACACTGTTAACGTAACAAAATACAAAGTATGAGTAACTAAGGCCTAGGATCTGTTAGGAACTGAGCAAAATAAAGGTTTTAAATAAGAGAAGATTCAAGAAATACGTTTGTTTCTGAAAAGAGCTCTTCAATCTTCAAAGAGCTGTTTTATTATAAAATAAACGAAATTACTTGGAGAAAACATCAAAAGTAATTTGTCCAAACGAAATATTTTTAGCACGATTTTGTTTACTATCATTGTAACATAATTTAGCAATACTTTATTTCAACAAGTTCAGTCTTTTTTTTATTTTAACAGGAAAAATACATATAAATTAGCTGCAGTAAATGTTTAATCACGTTTCGTAGTTAAGTTACTTATTTAAATAATATAACAATAAAAGAACTAAATACACTTTCATGACATTTATTTACTTCCTTTATAAGGAAATGCTTTGACATAATCTAATTCATTAAATAACGTTCTAATGTTATAGTGCTTTATTTTAAATGATTAAATTCTTTAACTTTAAAACATATTAGGGATTATATACAATTTACCTTATTAAAATAACATTATTATCGTCATAATATTTATGAATATCTTTTTATTACTACTAACTTTCACTAAATTTACCTTGCCCTAAATAATTGTTACAGTTTGTATGTAAAATCGGGATATAAGTTAGCTATTAAATTCTAGCAGTTGTGTATAGTGTTATTTGTACATGTATGTAATATTTCATAAGATAACAGACAAAATATTCAATAATAATAAACAGTTTGTCAAGGGTGGTAAAATAACAAAAAGAGCTCAAGACTAAATAATGCTCAAAGTCAATGTAATGAAGTTAAATGATTTAGATCTTTTCCGTTATACGTATACCACTATTTAAATATATTGAATAATACATTTTAACCATTGTTTGGTATAAATAACGGAACACGGGATTCAATTTATTGATTTAAAACATGTTTTCCTCATTTTCAACCTTTAGAATCCCAATACATCGAGGCCGCCCGTATACATCGCGCCGCGGCAGTTATGGTTAGGTTAGGTTATTATATTGTAGAATGAACCTGTAATTTGTAAAAACATTCTACAATAGGCTATGCTAACCTAACCTAACCATAACTGCCGCGGCGCGATGAATATGGAAATATTTTGGGATTGCTGACACATAACGGAAAAGATCCGACATTAAATAGTGGTATACGTATAACGGAAAAGATCCAATGATTTAAATGTAGAGTTAGATGTCATGGTAAGCAAGTAATAATATAAACCTATTACTATGGGTGTTAAGGAGTGGCTCAATACGGTGGTTATATGATCTAGCTAGGGTATGAATACGTAGAGTGGGTAGATGGGAAATATTTAATGTTAACGACGAAATTGTAACTTTTCAGACCCCTCGCTTCAAGGGTCTGTATTGTTATATGCTAAAATACTTTAATAATCACGTAAGCTAACGAGTACATATTCTAAAACTGTAAGGTAATAATGTAGCCTTAACTATAGTTACTAGAGTTGTACAGTAAAAACCCCCTATGTAAGAGGAGGGAGTTGATGAATGTTAGTTACAAACATTCCTTATTCTAATTGAGCAATTAGAATTATTACATCATATAATCTGAGTAGCTTCTTTATGTTGAAAGGTTGTACTTAACTGTCCACTAAAATGAAAGAAAATACTTTAAAGTATATTTTATAATGTTTAAACGTTGACTTTTATTACACATAATTATTAATGACTTGAAAAAAAAAAAACTCCAAACATATTCGTTTATATTAAACCCCGAACACTATCTAGTACATAATATATAGCAAATATATGTATGTGGAAATTTACTTGGAGACGAAACCTCTTCTAAAAACTTACATGTTTCATTGACCCAACATTGTTGAGGCAGTATAAGGGAATTTTGTATATTGATGCAAGTTCACAATATATAAAGTCAATAAAGTAAATTTAGTTTTATTTTCTATTTATTATATATTTAGTAATAAGAAATACTTACGTTAGTTTATTCTCTTGTAGTAGGTATTTCTTGGTGTACTGTAGTTTGTAAGTACAATGTCAGTTAGTCATTTAGGTCTTACGCCTAGAGTACTGCTCTTTGAGCATTATGTTTGTAAGAATAAAATAGTTTATTGTTATAAAACTGTTCCATAAAAATTTATATTTTGTATCCAATAAACGTAGGCTACATACTGTTACGAAATTTAACTAATATTTAGGTTATTTCACATTTGAAATCGGCTTTTATGTGCTAAGAGGAAGAATGTATCAATCTACAAATTGATTAACTGAGTTTTATTTATTGAACTATGTACATACGGAAATCGTGCTGCCTCGACATACATTCAGCGCACTACTGAATGCGACTACTGTTTCTTCCCTCTCTGTGATGTGGTACATTATTCATATGTACAGGTAATGTGAGATCTATTCTGATGAAATCCCCATAAATAAAATTGGAAGTCTTAGCTTCTTGAGGAAATGTTTACCTCCTACCCTATTCAGGAACAAAGATGAATACAGTAGTACAATTAAAAACACATCAATATTCAATCATTAACATTAAACTATGTAACTGGTATATGCAAGGGTTCAATGTATGATTACCTTTACCTTTACTTGGATGAATTCAAGTGTGATAGCTCTATTTACAATACAAAGACTCAAAGTCGAATGGTGAACCACGGGAGCAGAAAATGGGGGAAACATTTGCATTACACGGGGATTTGAGCTTGGGTCAGATACATAGCAAAATAACAAATGCCTTAAACTGGCCATAATTTACAAGGACTGAAAGAATATAAGAATATATAAGGCTACATCATCACATAACATTATTAAACCTAGTTACTAAACGAAAGTCACAATTTTTATAAATATTGGACCAAATAAGAAGACCCGAAAAGTCCCAAATGTTAGGAAAATCAGGTATACCAATAACCACAACTTTAATTATAAGGCATGTATATAATTTGGATTTGTGTACTCGATTATATAATAAGTTTACATTAAATTAATATTCATATGTGGAAATCATCTGCGTTACATAAATCTCCTTATATTTATGCTTAATAAACTAAAAGTAAATATAATACTATTAATGAAACAATTTTGTCAAATAATGTAATAATATATACATTACTTTCCACTTGAAAGGCGTATAACGATATTTTCACCGTATTTTCATTGCTTATTTATTAGTAAAATCGAAACAACTTGTTGTTATGTTACACTATTGAAAAGTAGTATATTGGTCAATCAAGAAGGTATGATTCTTGTATATATTAGCATTTTCATTTTACAAAAAAAGTTAAAGGATGTCTAATTTTACTTTTCAAAGTTAGAGCTATGAAGCTCTCTTTAAAACTTAACCTGAGACTAACGGTTTAAGGGTGACTTCCAAACCACCACTAGTGGCCTTCAGGCCAGAACTGCACAGTTTTGACCCGCGGTTGCGACTCCCCATACACGTACGATTTGACCTGAAAGTCAGATCTGTCAGTTGGAAGTGTTTAAACGAAGTCAACAGTTGAAGATTTAGAAGTTTAAGCTGTTATCATTTGTACATTAAAATAAAATAAATAAACATACGAATCGACGCTTGTGTGCTAAGGCTTGTCTGGAAATACGAAACGGTACTTTTTTCTTGAAAAACTAAAAAATTGGATTTTTTTAACCACCACCTTTAATAATCTTATAAAAATACTTATTTTACACTACTACAGTTCTATACCACTGGCCATAAAATCTGCCAGTTGAACTCTCAAGTGTCCAAAACAGCCTTCAGGCCCAAACATGCAACACTTGAGAAATGGGGTTTAAAGGCTGAATGTGAGTTATTGATGTATTAAATATAAAATAAGCAACTTAAAAATCCTAAACTGGTGAAAAAAAGGGCCTCTTAATGATACGTACCAATGTTGGGGACTATAGAAAAATCCTAAAAAATTTTAAAAGACCAAGCAAAACTATACAAAATAAAACACATAATTCAATTTAATTTTTCGTAATTTTTGAAATTTATAATAATTTACAAAATTACTTTTACAAAATTAACTAAGTAGAATTATTAATAAAAATAAAAATTCCGCTGTGCTTGCAAATCTTGCCAATGAATTAACAATACAATTAATTTCCAAATACAACATTAAATTTATTTTAACATTGTATTTCACCACTGCCTTCCAGTCAGGCCTTGAGGTGAGTCCATACACGTGAAGTTTGAACTTTAAAGTTCTGGCCTCAGGGTGAAATCCGACTAGATTTTGCTTAGTCCATCAGGCCACGGATTTGGACTGAAGGCCAACCCATACACGTAAGGTTTGATCTTAAGGCCAGGACTGCACAGTCGTTTACGGGGGCTTAGACAGTCACCCATCCTAGGAACAGTCACGATCGATGTTGCTCGACGACGTATTCTTGTGATAACGTCGGAAACCACAGGTCAAAGCCACTGAAAAATGGCAATCACTTATTTTACACTGAATATAATCAATTGTAATACCCATCCCGTAAGCATTTGATGTGATGGTGTTTAAATTATTAGGCTATTTTTTTCTGTTTTGAAGCAATCTTCAAATCTATTAAGTATTAACAACATAAATATTCGCCAACGATATAAATAACATAGTTAAACACATGTTTTGACTATAATTGATGTTATAAATGATGTTTTAATGAAGTATAACATTTGACGAAATCTGTTTAGGCACGTATGCATTTATGCTTAATTTGCTGAATATATTAGTATAGAATAGTTAAGAGAAATCACGATCAAGGTGTATACTTTATCTGCTTTTAGCAACTTAGTACTATAGTTGTTAGTAAAACATTTCACTAAGTATCAGTAGACCAGTATACGTAATTCTTGTCACTCAGCAAAAAAAATGTAATAATTGTACCTAAGCTCGGTTCAAATTGGACTTTTATTACAATACAAAACATTTATATAACTCGAATAATAAAATACTATTCAACACTTAGTATTTACTTGTAATGTTGCAAAAGTTGTATTTACTGTATACTCCTTAACACTTACATTACGTATGATGTTATACGTTTAAAATCGATAAGACAAACCAAAAAAAGTTTTGAAATCACTAAAAAGTGACATTGCAATTACAAAGCATCCACAAATAAACTTGAAATATAATTATAATTCTTATCATGCAAGCATATTAAAGAAAGCCTTTCTATATAAATATTGTTCTTTATGATAGTAAGTTTTAATTTATTTTACAGATTGTATAATAGTTTATACTAATTGTTATCCAGCAACTACAAACTGCGACCCTTCAACAAATTAATCTCTCCACAGCCCTTATGAAAGGCAGCCAGATAGCGAGGACGTAAATTAATTACTAGACCTATTGGATGTACGGAAGCTCAAAGGTTAACTTGGATGAAAGGCACTGTTATTAGGAGCTGATTTTAATTCTCCCGTTTAATGGTTGGTGCCTTGGTGGGAAGGCCTTAATACTGAGTTAAGTGTTAAGCGCAGTTAGAGAATACTGTTGTCATAACACTCCATTAAATCTATTCTATTCATTTTATAATATTACAACGGTTTATTTTAATAAAAGTGCGCTATCGGGCTTTTAAAAAGAATAATACTTAAAAATAAACTATCTTCTTTAAGGTATATCAAACAATATTTAGTTTTAGAAAAAAAATCCGCATTATGAACATAAACTTTGTAAGCAATCAATCTGATTTTAATATTAAAAAAAAAATAATTAAATGAAATAGTTGTCTAAAAAACATACAGCATTCTACTGGTATACGAGTATTAATAAAAATATCAAGCCTGAACTTATCATATTTAATTGTAATATAAGGATCTTAAGGTTTGCTGAAGCCTAAAAATCAAGAATAAAAACAAATATTTTTACTGTTTCACTGCCTCAATACAAAATTAACTGAGACCAAACACCAACAGTTCTAACGCTTACAGACTCATATTTAATTGATGATACTGTGCACGTCAATAATTATTATGAAAGGGCTGGGTTAGCCGAGGTCAGGTAATAAAGCTGAAACACGAGAGACGACATAATTAACTGACAAAGGCAGATAGATTCCAATATAATATTAATGATTTAAAAGCACCATCAAGTACTAAAATGTCAGCCATTCTGTGAAACGCAATAATCCGATTGGCAGTTTTAGCATATTTTTAGCATTATCATCCATTTTATGAACACCATTATAGCTGATAAAAACTATCGTAAATAAAACAAGAAAATAAAAAAGGCGTTTATTTTTTAAAATCCGTATTATTAATCAACGTTAAGTATGTAAGGGTTGTGAGCATACAAATTTTTGGCCTTCCATCAATCATGTGTTATTTGTACGTATAATTCTGTACAAGAGGAACCACTCCGTTGCCAATATAACATGTTACACTTGTCGTCATAGGTTTTTGAGAATCTCTCGTCTGTATTATGCACTCAGTGTGTAAGAGTTGTGAGATTGAACATATCTGGCCATCCATCAATCATGTGTTATTTATACGTATAATTCTGTACTAGGGGAACCACTCCGTTACCATGTAACATGTTACACTTGTCGTCATAGGCCTTTGACAATCTCTCGTCTGAATTATGCACTCAGTGTGTAAGGGTTGTGAGATTGAACATATCTGGCCATCCATCAATTATGTGTTGTTTGTTCGTATAATTCTGTACAAGAGGAACCACTCCGTTGCCAATGTAACATGTTACACTTGTCGTCATAGGCCTTTGACAATCACTCGTCTGTATTATGGAGGCTTGGCTACATTTACGTTGTACATGTCTCAAGTCTACGAACGATAATTTTTCAGTTACTTATCTCGTATTTAAAACAAGAACGACCAGTTTAAATGCCGTTATTTCTCTAAATATAAAACTTAAAACTTTTATATCAACTCAAAGTGTTTGAAAATATTTTATCGATTTCTCAATTAGCAATCCGTAAAATAATATTTTTTTATTTAGAAGAATACCAATATTGAATTGACTTCAATCGTTAACATTTAATGTATAGTGTACATTGGTTGATTCACTGCGCAAGATGAAGTTTTGGATAATTTGTAATAGAAATTGACAGTTATTTTTATTCCACTTTACTTTGAAGTTTATGTTTAGGCGTCAAGACTTAGTGTCAACTACATTCTCTATGTGCAACATTCAACAGCCAGTACCGGGTAGGGGGGTGATGTGTGCAGAGGGGTAGTGTAGAAAGTGGAGACTTCATGAAACATTTATACCAAGAAATGTGCTTCAATACACATGAAGCACTTTCAATTTTCTCTTAGTACCCAAAAAATTGAAATTGGGTAATATAAATTTAAGAACTTCAGTTATTGATATCTTCACTATAAAAATTAAATGCGTTTGCGTTAATTTCCATAAGATTCAAGCCAACGTAACTGTTTTACGGAGTTATATAATTTCTTAATTTAAATGTACCTGAAACCTCCAGTTTAACTGTAATTTATAAGAATAGAATTATCTCTCAAAATTAATTAGAGATTTCCTCTTTAGAAATTTCCATAAAATACTGATGTTAAATATGTTGAGCTGTCTCATATCTCCTTTCTCTCTTAAAGTAAGAAATAATACAGTAAACGTACATTTATATCAATAAAATTATCATTATTTATATTAAATTGAAATAAGTACAGTTTATGTTAGTCTACTATTATTATTATATTAATCAAATTAACATATTATTTACAATAAGTAGGCGATATATTAGCTGTAATAAATATTACAACTCAATACAATTATATAATCTATGAACTCTATCAATTAATACCACATACACGTGCAGCGGAATTGACCCATCCGACCACCCATACACGTACAGCCGTATTGAATCATCCAACCACCAATACACGTACAGTGGTATTGACCCATTCGACCACCAATTCACGTACAGCGGCATTGAATCATCCAACCACCAATACACGTACAGCGGAATTTACCCATCCGACCACCCATAACGTACATCGGTATTGAATCATCCAACCACCACTACACGTACAGCGGAATTTACCCATCCGACCACCCATACACGTACAGCAGTATTGACCCATCCAACCACCAATACACGTACAGCGGTATTGACCTATTCGACCACCCATACACGTACAGCAGTATTGACCCATCCAACCACCAATACACGTACAGCGGTATTGACCCATTCGACCACCAATTCACGTACAGCGGCATTGAATCATCCAACCACCCATACACGTACAGCGGAATTTACCCATCCGACCACCCATACACGTACAGCAGTATTGACCCATCCAACCACCAATACACGTACAGCGGTATTGACCCATTCGACCACCCATACACGTACAGCAGTATTGACCCATCCAACCACCAATACACGTACAGCGGTATTGACCCATTCGACCACCAATTCACGTACAGCGGCATTGAATCATCCAACCACCACTACACGTACAGCGGAATTTAACCATCCGACCACCCATACACGTACAGCAGTATTGACCCATCCAACCACCAATACACGTACAGCGGTATTGACCCATTCGACCACCCATACACGTACAGCAGTATTGACCCATCCAACCACCAATACACGTACAGCGGTATTGACCCATTCGACCACCCATACACGTACAGCAGTATTGACCCATCCAACCACCAATACACGTACAGCGGTATTGACCCATCCAACCACCAATACACGTACAGCGGTATTGACCCATTCGACCACCAATTCACGTACAGCGGCATTGAATCATCCAACCACCACTACACGTACAGCGGAATTTACCCATCCGACCACCCATACACGTACAGCAGTATTGACCCATCCAACCACCAATACACGTACAGCGGTATTGACCCATTCGACCACCAATTCACGTACAGCGGCATTGAATCATCCAACCACCACTACACGTACAGCGGAATTTACCCATCCGACCACCCATACACGTACAGCAGTATTGACCCATCCAACCACCAATACACGTACAGCGGTATTGACCCATTCGACCACCAATTCACGTACAGCGGCATTGAATCATCCAACCACCCATACACGTACAGCGGAATTTACCCATCCGACCACCCATACACGTACATCGGTATTGAATCATCCAACCACCACTACACGTTCAGCGGAATTTACCCATCCGACCACCCAGACACGTACAGCAGTATTGACCCATCCGACCACAAATACACGCACAGTGGTATTGACTCATCCGACTACCAATACACGTATAGCGGTATTGAATTGGTACCCTATATGAAAAATGAAAATGTTAACAATTCAAAGCTAAAAAATAGAAGAATACAAATTTACAATAAAGTTAATTACTATCAGCACTACGATTATTATTAAAATAAAATAAACTAGTCAGCCAGTTGTAGATATGATCTTTGAATTTCTGTATTTTTGTGGTTAAATTAATTTTACTTACTATTATCAAACGAGATCACACCCAAGGCTGATTCTTGTTATCACACTTGACGTGAAAACCTCCTACTTCCTTTAATTGTACGTAGATTTGTGTTTTCGAAACACTTAGATATGCTTCTTAAAACATTGAACAGTTTTAAAAACATCGGAACGAAAGAATTGCTTATAGGTAAACAAATGCGTATCTTTTGAAACACAACATATATAATTTGAAATACTATATTTAAGTGCGTATTTTTGGAAAGTATAATTTATACTCTAAATTAAGCTCTATATATATATAAACTAGAGCATTTTAAAAATGTAACTCATAAGAAAGGGTTGGGTATTAAATTTATATTAGGTTTAAAATGTTTAAAATTTAGGCATATTTCCTTAAAGGTAATTAGAAATTACCTTATTAATGAACCTATGAATTGAATATTTTAGCCTTACTTTGCATGTTCATGTAAGTAATGTTATATGTAAAATATTTAATCACACAACGTAATAATGTAATGACTACAAACAGTTGTATTACATAATGAAATCTACTGATTTAAAGAAAATTTAGCTATCTTTCATATAAATAACTATAATATTTAATACATTTATAATAAAAGTGGTACTTCTAAAAGTTACTATTTTAAACTAAAGGTGAAAAAACTCACAAGATCTATTACAACCTTCAGTAGTAAATATAATTATACTTTTTAAAAATTGTATAAAGGCTTAAAACCGTTGACTGACGTTTCATTCATAAGCATATAAAAAAGGCCACATTTTGTATTATTCTATAACTTTGTAGTGAAACATGTTTATGGAGCATTGCAAGCAATTAAAATAAATACATTTTGCATTATTTTATCTTAATAAATAACAAAAGTTTTCATCAACCGGTTGGATATTAATTAAAGATACCCCCCGCTGGTTTCCAAGGAATACGAGTATTTAACAAAAAGGTGCTAAATAATGTTGGGTTAAACTGAAGCTCTAACAACACGGCTGATATCTTTGGTAAGTATTAAACTCATTATCAGCTGTTAAAACATGCCCTAAAATGGAAATATTCTGTTCATTTGTAATTTCAGCAACTACAATTACAATGACATATTTTATTTGTAATTGGCAATCAATTTACAGTTGTTTGCAATTTATCAAAACATAATCGAAAACTTTTCTCCAGGCAAAAATGTTAAAACTAAGTAAGTTATGTAACAAAATTTTATGTGTAGTTAATAGTATACCTCAATGTTCTTCTATATTTCTTATTTACATTTACTAACTACACAATATTTATATAAATTATAATAGGCTGAATTTCAAAACAAAGAAATGAAATAGCTAAGAACGTAGATAGTTTACCTATTTAAATTAATTTGATTTTAAAATTAATTAAAGCAAGTAATTCGTTTTCAAGAATAGTCTACCAAACCAATTACTGATTTAAAACTGAAATACTAAATAAATAAAATACAAAATATTGAAGTGAAATAATCTCGACACAGATATTCTGTGTTTTATGACTATGCTCTCTAAATTTATCCTGAAATAAGAATAGAATCATAAATGTCTTCTCTTTGTAAAAAAAGGAGGTGATAAAAATTAATTACACATTACATATGACATATATTTTGAAACTTAAACACATTTATGAATGCTTCTACAGTTTTACAAGGGGAGTGATAGCTTTTAATGTTATTTTATTGTATACAAATAGCTTATAATTTGATAGCTATTTATCCTTCGAATTTATATGTTCTAACAATTAATCAATACAATTCATGTATTTCAATAAAAAATACAGCATTGAATTATATAATTTTAAAAATGAAACTTATATGTTTTAGAGCTACGTTAATATCTGCACATTGATAACTTATTGAAATGTACTTATTTCGATATTATTTATTGGAAATACACCTTGATACTTAAATTATATTTGTAAATGTATATTCGTGTTTTAAGCTGTTAGTATCATTATGTTTATTTATATTATTTCTTAATGTATCAAACAATAACATAAATAAATACTACAGATCAATAATTACGTTAATACTGCGTCAACCATTGTGAGTAATGACCACTTATACTACATTTGAATAGAATAGTTCAGTTTGTAAATATATATGCCTATACATATTTAGTAAAATCAGTAATTATTTGAAAATCATAATTATTGTACTCTCTAATATTTCTTGGACATGACTGAGGAAATGAACTACTATTATAAATATTTATATTTATTGCAAAAAGTAACAAACTTAATAAAAATATTGAATGATCAGCTCATGCCAACTATATGAAGTTATTGTAGCAATTATTATAATTGCAGTTGTAGGTATGAGAATGGCATGCAATACATATATAAGATGTATACAAATATACATATATAAGAAAACCTGTTCTAAGGCTCATATTTTTCATTTGAAGAATTTGACAAAACAACAGACGTAAAGCGACCAAACATCGGTGATTGTCTAACCGTCAGCTGTGTTTCTTTTGGGGATCAAAGAAACCATTGTTTGCTCGATAAAACAATGGACGCTTCACTTGTAATTTGAGTCTTTTTCTTACCAAAATTTTTTAAACAACTCAGTTATTTTCCATTTATTTCATCTTAATCTTCCTCAGTTGTATGCTTGATAAATGACATGGATAAATAAATTATTTCCTTCAATACTAAATATACAAGTATGGAGTAATAAATAATTTCCTGGAATTTTATTTTTCATTTATAGTGTTCCAGTCATACCCTTACTAAGCAGAGAAGATCTTCCGTAGTTAAGTTCATGGTTTAGGGGAATATGACGTCCTCAGGAAGCTTATCCCCATCAAACGTTACGTGCTTCTTAAATGTGTCTTGCAAGATTGCTAATACTCGTTTGTGTTAGGATAGACAGGAATATCTCTGTAGCCTCTTTTGAGGTTTTTTATTGTTAGATATAATTTAAAAAATTATATCCAGGAGTAAATATTTAATTTAAATATATAAATTAGTTCACAATTTAGGGTTACTGTTATAACAAATAAAGTAATACTTTAATAAAGTACCCTTTATTCATTTTCTATTATTGAAATTATTACTTTATTTATTAAATTAAATATATTTTAAGGTATAAAGAATAAAAAAATTCAAAGATTGCTCTAGAAACCATTACTTTAATACTAACTTTTATCCAGTTTGATTCATAAACTATTTATGTGAACTAAAGTGAATATATTTTTGGGGTTTTAATGTTCAGGTATTCATGTTCTAAGATTGTTGATTTATTTTCATCACATTATTGTTTGTATATTGGAAAGTAGTGTAAAATATTCAGTTATAGAATTACATTCGTATTATGAAAGTCATCTGATTATGAAAGTGGTTTCTTGGAAACACCTCAGGGGTTTTCTGTGAAATACTTAATTTCCCAATAGACCTCTCCAAGTAGTGGATTACATTTCTTGGGAAATACAAGACACTCCCTTATATAGTGCAAGAGAGGCACTCGCCCACAAAATAAACGCTCCTTATCTTCTAGTACGATACTTAATAAAATTACGTTATGCAATAATATTAAACATCATGTATAATAATAGTAAAGTATTTTTTGTTCGATATTATATTAACAAAATATAACCTTACGAAGTATTTTGCTGGGTAAATAAAAAAAAAAAAAAAAACACTTTCAACCAAATAATTTAATTCTAATACGACATTTATTTATGTGACGAGGTTGAAAAAAGTGTTTAGCATGGACTCAATTAAATACTTGCCGTAAATACCTTAGGTAAAAGTTTTATATTGGATATACTGAAGGAAATAACTGTTATAAGTTATCACATTCAGCCCTCAAACTAGTGTAAGAGTTGGTTAGTGTTCATTAGGAGTTAGTTAGCTGCTAGTTCCTCAATGAGAACCAAAAATATAAAATACTATTGTTTTTAATCATTAAGAACCTAATTAACATGATATAATCATATATTAATTTACTAAAATATTACATTACAATTTTAACGTCAAAGAAATGTAAAATAAAAGACTTATCCTTACTTTAGTGTATCTTATACATAGGTATACGGTAACTGTGAGTTTTTCTCAGCATCTACATAAGCAATCTACAAAAGATATTTATTAAGCTTATCAATTCTTCATATATTATCCTTTATCATATAGTCCCATTGTGCTCTCCTTAAGTCTTAAGATTAATTGGCGATGCTCTTTTACTCGTATCATACTCACTCAATAAGTTTGTTTTAGTTTAGTGTCCTTCCGTCTTCAGACATGGGTCGTCATATTAGGTTGGATTGCTCACAATTTGATAAATATTTAAAGAGTCCTTTAATTTTCTCTGTTTAATGTAAAAAGAAAAAAAATAAATAATAATAAAAAAAACTTTAAGATTCATTATGAAAATTAATTTCTACCTTAACCTACATTCCAAAAAATACTATAATACATCTGAAAGTAAGACATATAATTATCAACTACACGTTAAAAAACTACATGGTTATAAATCGAGGCTAATTCTACCTGAAAACTTCTATGTTGATGTGACTTCTATGTTGATGTGACTTAACTTGACTTTCAAAGTTAGTTTTCATTGAAATTTATATTAAGGTCATCTACTAATTTAGATACATGTTGTTGTGTTTATTTCTTACAAAAATCTAATTGTTAGAATTCTCCTAGTGATCCCAGCTATTATTCTCTAAAAATATTTTGGATGAGTGTAAAGTGTAAGCGCTTACATTCAATAGTCAGTTTTAGTGGTGTGCTCAAGTTGGTGCAACAAATCACTTGCTATTTTCATTATTTATTATTATTTTCAGTCCCTTTTGCTACAGGCACTATATGTGTTTTTATCTATCATTGGACCTTTTTTTGTCACGATTTTAGTATGTAGACAGTTGTTTTGGGTGTATTAAGAAAGGCAGACTGATAATTAGAATTACTAAATAATAATATACCGATATCTGAGAAACTAAAAAACCTACAGCAACTATTTCTTAGAAAAGGTTGAAGAACATACGTAACCCAAGGTGGTTAGGCTTGTAGGTAGTCTAACCTAGCTGGCCTCTACTTGCCCCAATAGGCGTTCCATAATGTATTATATACTGGATGTAATATGGAACGCCAGTATATTACAGTAACATGGATTTACGTCACTGGCCACTTGGAGACTCTAACTGGATGTATCTCTCGTGAGTTCATTGGTGTGATCTCTGAACCGGAAATGATCGTGATCACTGGGGATTGAGCTCTATTCTCCAACAGTAAGTAAAGAGGGCAAGTATTTCACTGAAAGTAGAATTTAGTGTTTAGAAAAAAAGCTTGTTTAAACACATGTTTTGTGATTAGTATAATTTCTAAAAGATATTAACTTAATTACGTATAGCTGTAAAAATAACCTCAATAAAAAATATACATAATAAAAACCCCGTTCGGCATTGTTTAGAAGTATCACTATCATAATTTTAAATACAAAAATAAATATACCTAAATTTATGTAAATAGATAAATTCACGAATAATTTAAATGTAAAGCGAAAACTATACAATGTGATTATTTTTACCAACAGAAGTCGTTACTGCAAAATAAAGTAATGTAATAAAAGCGTTATGTCTATAATTGTACATAAGTAAATCATTTTCCTCTTTGCTCCATAAGCAAACATTCAAGAGCATAATATAGAATCTTCGTCAACCATAGAATATTTGTAATAAACTATTACAGTCTGATGTAATATTTGAAAGATCTTTAGGGAATAACTACGCTGTATTGAAGGAGTATAGAAGTTAGACTTTGCTGGGCTTTGAAGACGAGGGGACCAACTCCTTATTTAATTGTTCTTCCTCTTAATTGATTTTGAGTTTAAGCCTGTCCTTAGAATAATATATTTTATATAACATGCTTAAAATAAAATATGTAATGGTTTTAGAACTGATGTAACTTTAATTAATTATAGTGAAACTACTACATTTCCTATCGATGACTTATATTTTTGATAGTGATTATATTAAGAAGTGGAAATGTATTGTTATAACTGAAATTTCTCATTCATGCTTACATATTACCATTATTTCGTTATTTATCATTTATAAATTGTGTGCCTAGATATCAAATTGACGAATTATTTAGGAGAAGGTATTATTCAAATTTTTTAATTAGATAAAGTAATTGCAAAATTCAGTAAAATTGAATATTTTAAAGATTTTTTTATAAAAATAGGTAATAATGAATAACAACAGTTCAAAACACTCAAAAAATCTAATTAAAATGTTTATATATATATATGACTTATATAATAAATTATTCAGCTTATCCCTTAGCACATCCTTAAACTCAACTCTTGTCAGAAACGAAGGCAACGTTTTCATATTCGACTCGCTTCAAGTAAAGACCAAACCAGTCAAGAATTTAAGTAACTTGAAAGGCATGGAGGAGAATAATCGGTAAAAGTTCTCACACAGTGCTCTGTGTGTATTTCAAAACAGTTAAATGTATTTTGAGCTGTTTGTATTAAAATATTGTATTTCAAATATAATTATAAATAAGTTTACGAAATTGGAGGTTTTAAAATTTTCTGTTGTACCTATGTACGTTGAAGAACCTTTTCTGTTGTACCTATGTACGTTGAAGAACCTTTTCTGTTGTACCTATGTACGTTGAAGAACCTTTTCTGTTGTACCTATGTACGTTGAAGAACCTTTTCTGTTGTACCTATGTACGTTGAAGAACCTTTTCTGTTGTACCTATGTACGTTGAAGAACCTTTTCTGTTGTACCTATGTACGTTGAAGAACCTTTTCTGTTGTACCTATGTACGTTGAAGAACCTTTTCTGTTGTACCTATGTACGTTGAAGAACCTTTTCTGTTGTACCTATGTACGTTGAAGAACCTTTTCTGTTGTACCTATGTACGTTGAAGAACCTTTTCTGTTGTACCTATGTACGTTGAAGAACCTTTTCTGTTGTACCTATGTGTGTTGAAGAACCTTTTCTGTTGTACCTATGTACGTTGAAGAACCTTTTCTGTTGTACCTATGTACGTTGAAGAACCTTTTCTGTTGTACCTATGTACGTTGAAGAACCTTTTCTGTTGTACCTATGTACGTTGAAGAACCTTTTCATTAGATATGATTTATGTATGCTTTGTATGACCAGTAATACAACTCTAAAGAGCTCTCTTATAATCCACAATGATATATTTTGGTAAATACATTTTCACTAAAATGTCTTATTAGAATCCTTGCAGTACGAAGTATTTCAAAATTGTTACATTAACACCTGTCAACAAATTGCAGAGATTCGAGAGTTTTATACTAATCAAGAACTACAAACATAATTCTGTACTTGATAAGTGTTGATTTAAAGAGCAGTAACTCAAAAACTAACAATTATATCCCAAGTTAACTATTTAAATGGGGCTAAATATAAAATACGCTTCTTATTTAATTTAAAATGTTACAAGACAGGTTAAGTAACAATATCCTTGGTGGTAATCAAAATTTACAGTATTTTAAAAATGGTAAATATCGTTATCATAAAAATTGGAACTTAATAATTTTAACAGTAATAAATAATAAAAAATAAACGTAACATATCTAAGTAAATGAATAATTTTTATTCAGATGACAAAATAAATGATTTATAAAGCCTCTTATCAACCTAGTAAAGAATAAAAACTATAAATAGTTCGTAAAATAGAAATTATATTTAGCCCTACGAATTCCCCTCATTACTGAGGACATCGTTTATATTACATTCAAAATTACGTTACCATACGTTATTTTTTTCAATTGAAACCAATTGAATTATTTCAAAATAAACAAACTTTACCTTCGTGTACGTTGAAATGAAATAACTGTAATACACTTGGGCACTTTACATTACGTTCATATTCCACTTATCATAATTTAGTTCAATTGGATACATAGGTTTTACAGTTTAGATGATTCTGTTTGACAGGGTTGGGACAAAGTTTGGAATTTATTTATTAATTTTAAAACTATTGGAAGAAATGTAATGAAACTTTGTAGTTAAGTACATGTTCCTATACTAAACATTTAGATATATTTTACTTGTTGTTCGTATATCCAGGGGATGGCCCATGAAGGAAGTCTTAAAAATATGAAAAGTAAGTCTTCCTTGAGTTGTGCCTCATTTTAAAGGTCTTTATTTGTGCAATGCGAGAGTGCAAACCTGAGGTCAAAAACATGACCCAGCCAGAAAATACAGTGATTTACGAGTTTAATACCATATTTTTAACTCCTCTAAGTTTTACGGCTATTTATTTATTTATTTAACAGCTGTTGAGTATGTTGTTGATTGTTAACAATCGTAATGAACGACTGCATTAGAAACATAACTATGTTCTTTATCAAAAATAAAAATAAGAAAAAATATTTAAACCCTTTTGACAGTATGTTTACTCCAAAAATAGTTTAAGAATATTATTCTAATAATTTGTTACTTATTTTTTATGAAAATTAATTTCTCATATTCAGTCAGATAAATTATAGCTCTACGCAGCAATAGATAATAACTATCGTATCCTTGTTCTTAAGCAGTATTAGTTATATGACTTTAAATCCTTTATATTTATATATCCTTTATATATAGTTATATGACTCGGACATCCTTTTGATCTCAGGTTTGCACTCTTGTCTTTTGCAAACAAAGACCTTTAAAATGAGGTATAACTCGAGTTAGCCTTTTATTTTAATTTTTAAGACTTCCTTCAAGGGATATGAAAAAACGAGTGAAATATTCCTAAATGTTTGGTATATGTGCACGTACATAACTACAAAGCTTCATTACATTTCTTTTAATAGTTTTAAAAATTAATAAATACATTCCAGACTTTTGCTTATTTCTGACATTACATTCTTTGAGTGGCTGTATTTTCTGAGTGGGTAAACCTTTTAACCTTAACCTTTTTACCTTATGTTTGCACTCTTGTATTTTACAAACAAAGACTTAAATTGATGTATAACTCGAGGTAGGCTATACATCAATTTAAGACTTCCTTCATGGGCCATCACCTGACTATGCGAAAAAGAAGTAAAATATGTCTAAATGTTTGGTATATGTACACGTACATAACTACAATGCTTCATTACATTTATTTTAATGGTTTTAAAAATTAATAAATATATTCCAGACTTTTGCCCAACGCTCTATAAATACTCAAAAGGACTGCCAGTATAGTTTTTTCAATATTAAACTAGACAAAAGCCAACAAAGATTCATTATAAAATATAATTTCTTCTGACTATTTCTTACTCACATGCTCGTCCCTTCAACTGGTAGTATGGGGTTAGATTTAGTCAACCTTACATATAATCCCCATAAATATTAAATAGCTCAATTCACTGAACGACTTCCTTTTAACGTAGGCGTTTGAACCGAATGTATTCATATTTATTGCATATAGTTAGTAAACAAAATGTATTTCATGACAAGGAACGCAATATTTGGAAATAACCCAAAGGTTTGTAAAGTTACAGTTTGGAGTGGACTGCATCTAGTCACTGCAAGCTTTGTAACGTCCAATAACAGTTCATAGATATACGCTAAGACCATAAAAACTAACTGTAACACTTTTACATTTATGGTTACATTTATAGAAGCCCAGAAAATACTCTAGTAAGGAATTGTTTACGTCACACAGACTCTTAATATTTCCTTCCATATACATACTAGACGTTGTCCTTTATTATAAAAAACCTAAATCTATTTGAGGATAATCCACGAGCTTTGCAATACATTCTGAGAGAGAGAAACGCTGATTTTATACCACATCACAAAACTGCCTTTTTTTAGAAGCATTTATCTTATAATGCTCCCAGACTGTACAACTCACTGCCTGGTCCAGTTAGGTGTGAAAGTGGCTTAAGGGCATTTGAGCCTAAAACAAAGGGGTTTTTATCATCCCGCTATTTATACAGCGTTAGGGAATATTTAGAGCGAGGTTAAGTATAAATGAAGAACTTGCACTTTGTAATATTATATGTTGTATAATGTAAGAAAATATCACTCTTATTACCCAATGACTTGTAATTTAGATTCATTGTATTTACGCTATTATACAGGATTAAATCTGTAAAAATGAAGATGATTTCACTGATTGACTTATAAAAATAAGAATTACACATAAGAATTACTTGACCTATTTATAAACTCAGAATATTTTTGTTATTTTGATATCTGTAAAACTATATAGTTTTACATTAGAATGTATAAAGAAAAAAACAATTTGTGTTAGTATAATTTTCTACAAAGGATTTCCCATAATTTTTATCTTTATCCGAAATATGTTAGTAAAAAAAATACACCCAATATGAAAGTTGTAACATAAATTAATATACTTACAATACTTTTACGATCGAAATATTAAATTAGGCACATACCTTATTTCTATCCGACAATAAATCTACTGTATTCTTTTTAATTTTAAGGTTTTTAAATGTTCATTTTTATTTTTGTATTGTAAGGTCAACAAATATGTGTTTAAATTGTTTGATACTTAAATTAATTAAACTGATGAAGGTTTCTAAGTTTATTGATAAAACAACATTTTCAACTTTTAATGTTCAAACGTTCCTGTTATTTAATGTTCAAACGTTCCTGTTATTTAATGTTCAAACGTTCCTGTTATTTAATGTTCAAACGTTCCTGTTATTTAATGTTCAAACATTCCTGTTATTTAATGTTCAAACGTTCCTGTTATTTAATGTTCAAACGTTCCTGTTATTTAATATTCAAACGTTCCTGTTATTTAATGTTCAAACGTTCCTGTTATTTAATGTTCAAACGTTCCTGTTATTTAATGTTCAAACGTTCCTGTTATTTAATGTTCAAACGTTCCTGTTATTTTAATGTTCAAACGTTCCTGTTATTTTAATGTTCAAACGTTCCTGTTGTTTTAAAATGTCAACTTAAGAGAATGTTTATTACGCACTCAATTTGGTGAAAATGATCGTGTTGTTTAAACAAAGGCATCTTAAGTCTATTTATTTAATTTTATTTATATTTTAAACTATCAAATACTTTTAGAAATAGTACCATGAGTTGGTTTTATCTACTTACACCTCTGTTTATGTATCTATTTAATTTCCGTTATTAATATTGTTAACATATTATTTTTACTATATTATTAAGCTGACAGTTTTTAGTAAGTACAAAGAAATTGAAGCACCAGATAACATATATAACTTATTTCTCTATAAGTGTAACTTTAGCAAATAATAGATATGAGTTATCTATAGAAATTAAATTTAGTTACAAAATAAATGCATATAAAACAATAAATGCAGTAATCATCTCACTGCTGTTTACTTACGTGATAATAAATCCAAAAACAACAAGCCACCTGAATAGAATAATTCTGTTGTTTGTATTCAGTGATGAGGTTTATCTAAGAATGTTTACTGACACAATTAATGTCTTAACTTTTATAATCAAATAAATGATGTGTAGAGAGTCATTGGAAAGTAAAGTCTTCAATAATACAGATTTGTTCACAATGTTGGTAACGTAACCTTCCAACCTCTTCATTGTAAATGGAGATTTATGGTAATTCCGTACAGCAAGATGTTCCTGTAAACAGCATTCTACGAGAAAAGTAGTTACTTAAGCCTTTAATGTAAAGTGGTTTTAGATAATAATACGTTACAAATAAAGAAACATTGCAATTTAATCTTCAAACATTATTTACATTACATTGTAATGTAAAATTTTTCTCATCCAAAATAAAATAATTTAATTACAATAATATTCATAGAACATCTGTAACTTGGAACTTCAAAACATATTGTAATTAATTAAGATAGTTTTATAACACCCTTCTATACTACTAAAGTAGGAATTTTCTTTTAAATTTTAAATTCCCCAAAAAACTTGCGCAGTTAAAAACAAAAATTAGTCGTCTTTTTGAGCCGAACTAAATAAAAAATCTTTCTAGAGATAAATATAAATACTATTTTTAAAGTTACTGAGAATTAGAATTGTGATAACATTTACTAGATAATACATGAAAAAATATACTACTCATTCTATGTAAACTAATAATATGAATATTGATGGTAGTAATTTAAATATATGAAGGCCTCTTATCATAAAAAAAGCATTATGACTAATGAATGCCATATGTGATACTGAATATCAGTTATACTAAAGCAGAAAGACTATAAATGAACTTTAATAAACTGTTAATATGAACTACGGATAGTAATATTATTTATTATTTTTAATGTGATTGTAATAACACTATTAAAACGAAGAACATATAGTGGTAAATGCCTGAGTACAGTAAAACAAAGTATATTATATGATTGCTATGAGTATTGCAACGTGGAATCAGTGATGTCTGTTGTATTGTACGTTATAACATAAAAATTGTGATGGTATAAATACTGGTGATTGATAGTCAATTCACATATCTCACTGAGCCACACGTATCCATCAAAAGCCACAATCCTTCTCTTTCACAGGGGTATTTCGCTCATCTGAGAGGATAAAGTTAGGGCTTTGCAATAGGTAATCGAATCAATAACAGATCCACCACAACACTTCCTTTGAAATCTTCTTACCTCAATCAATTGGTTACTCCATTGAAGGCAAAGTTCTAATGTCTATGCCAATTATGTATAGACTTCTATATAGAAGATACGGTTCATAAAGGAGAAACCCTAAATAGCTCTTAACAGGGCATTCCCATCATAATCTATATGATCCATCTCCTTTAAGGTATGGCATATTTATTTTATTTTAGTTTATAATCATATATTGCATTATTAGCACATTTATGGTACATTTCCTATGACAACTGTAAAGAACAATACATTTTCATACAGCAGCACTAAAGTTCATTAACTCTAAACAAGTTAATTTCCAAACATATATATTCTTTAACCTGAACCATTCAATTGGTCACTCGATTGAAGCCCCACCTCCACAGTTTCACTAACAAGAATTTAAATAAATAGTAGGCCTACACTGTTTAGCATGGCAAATTATGTCATACATAAGGAAAATAAAATAGGAAATCTAAAATAAGATATAAAATCTAGTTTTTTTACATTATCTAAAATAATTTGGGGTGTAATAGGTTAAGCTTAAATAACTCTAACCAAGTTAATACCATTATTAATAAATTTAAAATACCATTTTATTAAAATACTACACAAAGTTTATTAAAATACCGTTATCAATATATTTCAAGCTTATAACTTTACTTCCTTTATTTTTAGCTGTTGTAATTGTAATTGTTGAGAATGAGTTGCTCTTATAGGAAGAAGTTACCAACGCCGTTATGAGGCCTACGTGTGCGCTGCGTGACTTACACATTAGGTGACGTGACATTAGTAAATAGCTGCCCAAGTAATTATTGTTAATGAGTTGCTCCTATAGGAAGAAGTTACCGACGCCGTTATGAGGCCTACGTGTGCGCTGCGTGACCTACACATTAGGTGACGTGACATTAGTAAATAGCTGCCCAAGTAATTATTGTTAATGAGTTGCTCCTATAGGAAGAAGTTACCGACGCAGTTATGATGCCTACGTGTGCGCTGCGTGACTTACACATTAGGTGACGTGACATTAGTAATTAGCTGCCCAAGTAATTATTGTTAATGAGTTGCTCCTATAGGAAGAAGTTACCGACGCCATTATGAGGCCTACGTGTGCGCTGCGTGACTTACACATTAGGTGACGTGACATTAGTAAATAGCTGCCCAAGTAATTATTGTTAATGAGTTGCTCCTATAGGAAGAAGTTACCGACGCAGTTATGAGGCCAACGTGTGCGCTGCGTGACTTACACATTAGGTGACGTGACATTAGTAAATAGCTGCCCAAGTAATTATTGTTAATGAGTTGCTCCTATAGGAAGACGTTACCGACGCAGTTATGAGGCCTACGTGTGCGCTGCATGACTTACACATTAGGTGACGTGACATTAGTAAATAGCTGCCCAAGTAATTATTGTTAATGAGTTGCTCCTATAGGAAGAAGTTACCGACGCCGTTATGAGGCCTACGTGTGCGCTGCGTGACTTACACATTAGGTGACGTGACATTAGTAAATAGCTGCCCAAGTAATTATTGTTAATGAGTTGCTCCTATAGGAAGAAGTTACTGACGCCGTTATGAGGCCTACGTGTGCGCTGCGTGACTTACACATTAGGTGACGTGACATTAGTAAATAGCTGCCCAAGTAATTATTGTTAATAAGTTGCTCCTATAGGAAGAAGTTACCGATGCAGTTATGAGGCCTACGTGTGCGCTGCGTGAATTACACATTAGGTGACGTGACATTAGTAAATAGCTGCCCAAGTAATTATTGTTAATAAGTTGCTCCTATAGGAAGAAGTTACCGATGCAGTTATGAGGCCTACGTGTGCGCTGCGTGAATTACACATTAGGTGACGTGACATTAGTAAGTAGCTGCCCAAGTAATTATTGTTAATAAGTTGCTCCTATAGGAAGAAGTTACCGATGCAGTTATGAGGCCTACGTGTGCGCTGCGTGAATTACACATTAGGTGACGTGACATTAGTAAATAGCTGCCCAAGTAATTATTGTTAATGAGTTGCTCCTATAGGAAGAAGTTACCGACGCAGTTATGAGGCCTACGTGTGCGCTGCATGACTTACACATTAGGTGACGTGACATTAGTAAATAGCTGCCCAAGTAATTATTGTTAATGAGTTGCTCCTATAGGAAGAAGTTACCGACGCCGTTATGAGGCCTACGTGTGCGCTGCGTGACTTACACATTAGGTGACGTGACATTAGTAAATAGCTGCCCAAGTAATTATTGTTAATGAGTTGCTCCTATAGGAAGAAGTTACCGACGCCGTTATGAGGCCTATGTGTGCGCTGCGTGACTTACACATTAGGTGACGTGACATTAGTAAATAGCTGCCCAAGTAATTATTGTTAATGAGTTGCTCCTATAGGAAGAAGTTACCGACGCGGTTATGATGCCTACGTGTGTGCTGCGTGACTTACACATTAGGTGACGTGACATTAGTAAATAGCTGCCCAAGTAATTATTGTTAATGAGTTGCTCCTATAGGAAGAAGTTACCGATGCCGTTATGAGGCCTACGTGTGCGCTGCGTGACTTACACATTAGGTGACGTGACATTAGTAAATAGCTGCCCAAGTAATTATTGTTAATGAGTTGCTCCTATAGGAAGAAGTTACCAACGCCGTTATGAGGCCTACGTGTGCCCTGCGTGACTTACACATTAGGTGACGTGACATTAGTAAATAGCTGCCCAAGTAATTATTGTTAACGAGTTGCTCCTATAGGAAGAAGTGACCGACGCCGTTATGAGGCCTACGTGTGCGCTGCGTGACTTACACATTAGGTGACGTGACATTAGTAAATAGCTGCCCAAGTAATTATTGTTGATGAGTTGCTCCTATAGGAAGAAGTTACCGACGCAGTTATGATGCCCACGTGTTCGCTGCGTGACTTACACATTAGGTGACGTGACATAAGTAAGTAGCTGCCCAAGTAATTATTGTTAATGAGTTGCTCCTATAGGAAGATGTTACCGACGCAGTTATGAGGCCCACTTTTGTGCTGCGTGACTTACACATTAGGTGACGTGACATTAGAAAATAGCTGCCCAAGTAATTATTGCGAATAAGTTGCTCCTATAGAAACAAGTTACCTACGCAGTTATGAGGCCCACGTGTGTGCTGCGTGACGTTGGTCTCGTCTAACATTGAAGTGAACTGAGTGCTTTCTCTTGTACTGAATTTAAGTGAACCCACAAGACAGAGTCCAATCTGATTGTAGCTCCATAAACCTCACTGCCCGGGCCTTAACAATTGTTCACTTGAATACAGCTGTTGTATCATATTGCTGGTATTCATAATTATATATGAGATAGTTTACGGCTTTGTGTATATTTAATTAACTATAAATAATTTCAGATAGATAAGCAACACAGGAAAATTAATTTGTTATTAGTATTAATGTATGGCCCAATGTAACCATGCATAGATCTGTATTGATGTATTGGACATTCTTTGCACCCAAAATCAGTTTGTTCTTTCGTGATGAGGTGGTTCAAGTTCTTCTTATTAATCGCTGACTGAATTTCCAACAGATATCTTTTGTCTGATTGAGCTCCTCTTTTTAAATTAAATTTAAAAAGGAGCTCCTCTTTACAATTTCCTATTTTTTAAAAAATTACTTATTTTCCTATTAGTGTATTTGCTACTAAATTCCTTATTTTAATTAGCTAAATTAAATCAATCATGAATACATCAGGAAGGCATGGTACCTATTATTTTGGTTCAGCTACGCCAATGACATTTGTTTGTCTTATACATACGTTGTTTAACTTATGAGGTTAAGTGTAAGAGAGGACCTAATGGTCCTAACTTTGCCTCAGAAAATAAAACGTTTTTCATTTCATTTCATTTCATTGTTTAGGGAAATGAAGTCCAAACCCCTCAATAACATTTCTAAGTGACCTCCAGGAAGTCGAACACGCAATTCTCTCTAAATGAAGTAGACATGCTCTAACCAGCTTTAATACAAACATACACACAAATTAAATAATAGAGTGAACCTCAATTGATCTAGAGTAAAATAATTAATTTACAAATAAATATTATGAACAAGTTTGAGTGTGTCTAAAATATAAAGGAAGTTTGTAACTTCCAAAATATTTATTTGTTTTGTGATATATTACAAGATTTTAGTAAGAAAGTAAAAAGTGTTTCCTAATTTAAAAAAATCTTTTAACTCCTAATCGTATGAAATTAATAAAAAATTCATACGAGAAGTTAGCGAGAATTTTAGCTTCAAAGCTTGAGTGCAATGATAAGTGTACCATGATACTATAGCAGCCAGAGGACATTGAAGAGAATAAATTTGTTAATTTTCATGAGGTAGACCAAATTAACTACCTACCGCGCTGATCACGGTACTTTCCAAACATCAGCGAATATCTCAGAGTGGACTACACTTGTCATCCTCAGACTAAAATGGTTTTCAGACCAAATTGTAATTCCTTTAGATATTAGAGAATATAATATAATGTATTTCAGTGTGGTGTAATTGTATAACATTTCTTATGCGCGTGATTAACTTGCAAAAGTAATATAGCAACCAATAAATTATAAATTTTTTTAAAAGGATTTTTATAATCTTATAAATATAGTATAACCTTAACATGTATGCTATATATTTTGTGATGCAATAAATCTTAAACATTTCTATCACACATATTATAGTTTACTAACGCAAGAAGAAGACTATAACAAGTAGTGCCTCTTTCACTAAAGGCAAGATAGATGATATAATATGATTATGTTGAACAAGTCATAAAATAGCGTAGCAAATAACTAAGCAAAGTAAAACTATAGAATGTGCTTAAATTGCGAATTTCAGAGTAATTATGGTAAATTAGTCTTATTGAAAATATGCACCCAAAGGTTTAATGACACAAAATATGCACCCAGTGGTTTAATGACACAAAATATGCACCCAATGGTTTAATGTCACAAAATATGCACCCAGTGGTTTAATGACACAAAATATGCACCCAAAGGCTTAATGACACAAAATATGCACCCAGTGGTTTAATGACACAAAATATGCACCCAATGGTTTAATGTCACAAAATATGCACCCAGTGGTTTAATGACACAAAATATGCACCCAGTGGTTTAATGACACAAAATCTGCACCCAATGGTTTAATGACACAAAATCTGTCGGTATGTGATTACATTAACATACATATTAGCTAACTGAGCGCTTCTTGGACATTTTATTAAAGCAGTGTTAGAATCATTTTTTATATTTGCTAATTTACCATAATTTATAATAAACAATTTATAATTAGAAAGAGAATTTATAATCTAAGAATTAAATTAATCCAAAACATTTAAAATACCATCCAGATTAACTACCGAACTTACTGAATTATTAGTTAGTAATTTATGTGTAAATTTTAAATAAGCACTATCCATGAGACTAGGCTAGATGACATGATTGGCATCTAATTACCGTTGGGATGCGATTACGACTGTTACGTAATTACGATCGACATTTAATTACGGTTGACTTGTAATTATAATGACATGTAATTACGATTGTCGTTTAATTATTTTTGACATGTAATTATGATAAGCATATACTTACTATTGACATAAAATTACGGTTGGATTGTAATTTCGATTGGCTTGTAATTACTATTAACATGTTTTGTTAAAGTCATACTTTAATTATATTAAAACATACATTTTTTTAAGAATCAATGTAATTTATATTAATAAAACGCTAGCCAATCAGCTTTATTAGTCACAATACAGCAATGTCAATTCATGTCACTATAGTACAGGTCCAATAGCAAGGGAACAGTTGTTACAATTGGATCGTGTTGAAGGACGAAGCCGTTGTATACAAGGGCTTTAACAAGGCATTGTTGTATTTGATGCCTGCAATTGATTTCAAATTGTAATGTGTTTTCTCTGAAAAGTTACTTCAAATCGATTGTATACAACGCGCTTCATTATTTTTTCCGGAAAGTCATAAAAAGTTTTAAAAAAATCACATAACAATTATACGAATAAATATGTATATGATTTTATTTATGAAAGGCTATTAGGCATATTTAACTTCAAAAAACAAACTTTTGTACTCCAATAGTGTAATCATTCAACTTTACACTATTACACTCTAGTTAGTTGACTGCAACAGCACATGTTATAGCAATTTTCTACACTTATTTATAGTGGTTTAAATAAAACTATGCGTCGTTAGTTTTTTTAATTAAAAACCTATAAAACAAAGTAATAGGTCCAGTAAGATAAATCAATATTTTATGAACTAGAAACCGTTCTAAATTAAATAGTTCATTATAGTTCGTCACGTAAAATATCTCCCAAAATCAATAGGTATGTAATACAATATAAAACCTTATTTTATTAGTAGGCCTAATGTTATTTGTAATTAAAAAATGTTATTTCCTACTCCTTAGTCCAGCATTGCAACTCAAAAGGTTATTATTAAAACATGGCTTGAAGGTTGAACACTTAGGTATTCCTACCTAGCCACAGTCATACTGGAACCTCCCACCAAGACCTGAGGTTGTGTGAAATTTAATTATTTAATTTTTTTCGGACTATACTGGTTATTCAGATATCAATAACCAGTATCACGCAACTTTACGTATTGGAAATAATCTAATTTATGCTAAGCTTAATTTTAAATGAACACAGTCATGATAGTTTAAAATTTGGTGCACTGAAAGATCTAAATTATAATTTAGATAATAAACAAAACCGGTTAAATCTCATTTTAAACAAGTTGATGTATTATATCACACAAGTTGATCCTTTTATAATTTTAATAGCAAATTGTATAACCGATCTTGCGAAAGCCAAGCCTTGGTGATATCAGGCATAAATAATGAGAAAAAAACACTTGTGTGTGGTTGATAATGTTATCTAAAATTGTTTTAAACGTTGAAATAAAAATCCGTAGCTTATAACCTATAGTATGTGAGACAGCCGCGCGGACCCACATTATATCACATGTCAACTGGAGTAGTCGATATTTCATAAAACTGTAATTAATGATATTTCTGATTACATTTCTTATAGCTTAGAAATAAAAAAATAATAATAAGTTACAACAATAGGAATTAATATAAATAAAGAATACTGCCTCCGAATGAGCTAACAGTATTCTATATAAAAGCGTATCCATGAAAATTATCCAATTTTATATTTACATTAGGACTTTCCCCATGATCAATGTTCTATGTTTATAGTGATTTATAGGAATTCTACTAACTTATTAGGTCAAGTTATACAGTATTTACTTTCATAATATAACCATCCGAAATAGTAATTTCAATAATTGGTGCTCTTGTTGTAGAGAGCTAGTAGTGAGCCTGACAATTTACAAAATGTTAAGTATTAATTCCAAAATATCAAGTAACCTTAAAAATGCTAAGTAAATAACTAATTTCCATTGATTAAATAATAATTTAATTTCACTTGTCAGTTAGCTTATAATGGTCTAATAATTAAAAAGGTGATATCAAATCCAGCGTAGCACTGCAACTGAACAATGTGTTGTTAATTTACATGAATAATGTTTAAATAAGTCTCTTTCGAATTAGTTCAGCGAAATATTAGATATGCTAAATAAATAATACCTTATGGAATAAATAACAGTAAACATAATAAATTTCAGTACCACTGTGAAACAGTTAGTTTAGCTGGCAATATTTATCTACGTGGAAAATGTATTCATGGCTAGTCTGTAGCTAACATTTTATGGCATAGTATTGCAACATTCTGTTGTATAGAAATGTTCTAAATAATCATACCATTATGTGTGACCAATTTTAAGGTATGCCAGATGGCTCTACTTCCCTACATAAGACTTTTGCAGTGATAAATAAGACAGTTCGAAAAGAGCGCTTGCTTTATTAATTTTTAAATCGAAACAAGAAGAGAATGATGTCGGTAAAATTACAACGACTTTGCAGACATCATTAGGTTTGTTACCAACAGGTGTTTCTTCTCATCTGAAGTTTTGTGATTGTTTTGTACTAGTCCTGCATTGTTACAACATCATGGTTACATCGGTCATGGTCAGACCATAAGGCAGTGAACGTCTAGTTAAATACGTAGGCAAATTAATTGTTAAAGAATGGGTAAAGAAGACCTCGTTAAAGTGATAAATTAGAATATGTGTTTAGAGCATCACTCTAAGGCATGAGAGGCCGCCGTGTTTCAACTGGTATGTTACTCAGGCTGGGTGCTGGGTCGAACGGAGGGGTTTGGAGTTATGTGACATTTAACCTTTCCACAGCTGAAGCTGGAAGTGGCTGGATTTTTCAGGGTGGATTCAGGTTCAGCGTTGAATTGATAGGTTAGTGTAGTTAATATACACTAATAATAAATATTTGAACCCAATTTTTGGAATAGGATACAAACTAATGAATTCGGTATTTTTCTTTACCGTTTTTCTTTACGGTATTTACAAACAATCCGTAAAAATATATTTTACAGTTTAAAATCTACTCATATAACCATAGTCATACATATGAGGAATTTACTATTTTTGGTTCAGCATCATTTGGTGCAATTCATTCCGACTTAAGTTGTTAGTGTTTAAGTTTAGTTATATTGTTTAAATAACAATATAAATATTTTTATGAACATATCTTTCTTACTCATAACAAATCATACTTACATAACATACTTACACATAACAAATCTTTCTTACTCATATATATATATATATGAGTAGGAAAGAATTGTACTAAAAGGAATATGCCAGCCAGGCACATATCACGTGTTATATTATGCCGTGACAGTTTTCATGCCTTTATTGCTCTCGTGTACAGAATCGATAAAATTTACCGCTATATACCACTGTGTTTGACTGTATGACATGTTTTAGGATATTTTATAGATTCAGTGAATATTTATGTGGTCTGTTCTAAAGTGAACATTATGCACCACTATTTAGATACTCATTTTTAAATACTGTTAGTTTAAATTATTATAAAATTTATTATGATTCAGTGGGTCTATTCTATAACATACTAGAATGAGCTGGATCCTTTTATTAGGCACACAATTTCTGAGGAACTATCAGATGACCTCAAAACAAAAAACTTCTCCTTAAACATATTCGGAATAACATACGGCTTTCAACTGTGTTACATTTGTCTTGACCATTGAAAAAAAAGTATTAATTATTTTTCAACAGTAAAACAGATAACACACCTTAAAAAAAAAAAAAAAACTTGTTCGTGCTAGTATTCAATTCCATGCAGGTTTAGGTTTATCGTTCTATTTTTCGTACGTGGGTATTGTAAAGAAAACAACCTAAGAATATTAAAGAAAAACAAAAATAAAAAATTGATTATTTTTTATTCTTAACAATTGATAAATTGAAGAAGTCAATAAAGTTTTCCTATTGTTCAACGTTTTTTTATTTTATTGTTTCTTGAGATTTAAAATTTACCTGAACTCGTAGCAAAATTAACAATATCTGAAATTCAAATGTAAAATACTCAGATATATTGATCTAGCACAAGTTTTGACATGTGACTTAAAATTTTACCCTACAGTTATTTTGTTATTTATATTAGTAAGGTCGTCTTAAATATTGAATAACATAGTGATATTCAAAACTCATTTCACATAACAACATGTATTTAATTGGTTTGTTAAATAAACACATTATTTATTTGTTGCTACCGACAAAAAACAAATGTAGGGAACAATAAGAATTTTAAAGTACAATGAAAATAAGTAATACTGAGTTTAAAATATTTATAAGAGTGCAATTGTTGTGGCCTAGAACATAATCCCTTCCTTAATAAAGGGCTCAGCTCTATTATAGCTGAATGTCTTAGTTCTATTATGCTCTAAAAATGATTATGAACACAATTGTATGAAGTTTAAGTATATTTCAATTATTCTAATGCCAGCTAAAATCTTACTACGTATCAGTAACAAATTATAATTTTTTCTTCATACCCATGACATTAATTATAACACGGTATCCGAGACTTTAGGACGTTATCCAGGAAAACATAATTCTACCGTAATACAGTATATACTCTACTTGAATACCATGTTTACACTCAATTCCCTGGTAATATCTGTTCATAAAACATAGTTCTACCGTAATACAGTATATACTCTACTTGAATAACATGTTTACACTCAATCCCCTGGTAATATCTGTTCATAAAACATAGCCCTATCGTAATACAGTATATACTCTACTTGAATACCATGTTTACACTCAATCCCTTGGTAATATCTGTTCATAAAACATAGCCCTATCGTAATAGAGTATATACTCTACTTGAATACAATGTTTACACTCAATCCCCTGGTAATATCTGTTCATAAAACATAATTCTACCGTAATACAGTATATACTCTACTTGAATACAATGTTTACACTCAATCCCCTGGTAATATCTGTTCATAAAACATAGTTCTACCGTAATACAGTATATACTCTACTTGAATACCATGTTTACACTCAATCCCCTGGTAATATCTGTTCATAAAACATAATTCTACCGTAATACAGTATATACTCTACTTGAATACAATGTTTACACACAATCCCCTGGTAATATCTGTTCATAAAACATAGTTCTACCGTAATACAGTATATACTCTACTTGAATACCATGTTTACACTCAATCCCCTGGTAATATCTGTTCATAAAACATAGTTCTACCGTAATACAGTATATACTCTACTTGAATACCATCTTTACACTCAATCCCCTGGTAATATCTGTTCATAAAACATAGTTCTACCGTAATACAGTATATACTCTACTTGAATACCATGTTTACACTCAATCCCCTGGTAATATCTGTTCATAAATAAATAAATAAATAAACTTTTAATTGCGTAGTAACAATTTTTGACATGTCATGCAATCGTCAACATAATATAAGTATAATATATAAAATGTATTAAAATTCTAAAACCAAACAACAAATTGTCATTCACTCCACATTCAAATACATATATTTCTAACATTCATACAGCCACAATCACACTGCCTTCCTGTCCTGCTATTTAATCTTAATCTTCCCAGCGACTCATCATGAACTCATCCACAAAATAGAATGCTTTAGACACCAAGAGGTGTCTAAGTCGAGTTTTGAATTGAGTTTGGTTATTAATTGGAAATTCTTCAGGGAGTTTGTTGATTAGTCTGACACCAACCTGATGTGGCATGTGGTCTGATAGTGCCAATCTATGTTGCTGTGTTCGGAGGTTGTCCCTGCCTCTAGTGTAGTATTGGTGAACGTTTCTGCCACGAATCAAGGAAGAACGTGATCTGCAGTATAGTATCACCTCATACATATAAAGGCAAGGTAAAGTCAGCAATTTTAACTCCCTAAAAGAATTCCGGCACGACTCTCTGTGGTTCAATTTAGCAATTATTCTGACAGCCTTTTTTTGAAGTTTAAACACTCTTTCCATTTTGCTTTTTGCACAACCTCCCCAAAGTCTCACTCCGTATGCCAGATGTGAATGTACCATGCCATAGTAGGCCATGATTAAGACATTAGGCACACAGAACTTTGCAAGATTGCGCAATGCATATATGCCTGAAGCAACTTTACCACAAACGTGGTCTATATGGTCGTCCCTTGTCAGTCCCCTATCAAGGAACATTCCAAGGAATTTTGTAGAATTTACCACCTCTAAAAGAGTGTCATCCAAGAAGACATGAGGTTGAGAATGGAGTTCCTGCTGTCGGAGACAAAAACTGATTACGTTGGATTTGGTTTGGTTTGATTTTAGATTCAGTTCACTGAAATGTTGAATGCAAGAACTTAGCTCCATAAAAGCTGTGATTTCTAATTCTTTGGATGTTTTTCCTTTAATACAGAGAGTCGTATCATCGGCATATAGAATCAGTTCTCCATTCTTGATCACTGTATTCAATCTGCAGACATAGATTAAAAAAAGAAGTGGCCCTAGGACCAAACCCTGGGGGACTCCATGAAGCATTCTATTTTTATTTGAAGTTACATTTAAATCTGTACACACTGGTTCCGATCTTTAAGATACGAAGTTAGCCAGCTGTGTGGTAAACCTCTAACTTCAGATTTTTCTAAAAGGTGCAACAGTGTCTTATGATGCACACAATCAAATGCTTTGGAGAGGTCAAGAAAAATACTAAGCACTTGTTCTTTACCCTCCAAGCCATCGACAACAGTGTCTAAAAGTTTATTGATTGCATAAATTGTGGATCTTTCCTTTCTAAATCCAAATTGCTCTGGATTCAAAACATATAAAATATATAAAACAAATTGCTCTGGTAATATATAAAACATAGCCCTATCGTAATACAGTATATACTCTACTTGAATACCATGTTTACACTCAATCCCCTGGTAATATCTGTTCAAAAAACATAGTTCTACCGTAATACAGTATATACTCTACTTGAATACCATGTTTACACTCAATCCCCTGGTAATATCTGTTCATAAAACATAGCCCTATCGTAATACAGTACATACTCTACTTGAATACCATGTTTACACTCAATCCCCTGGTAATATCTGTTCATAAAACATAGCCCTATCGTAATACAGTATATACTCTACTTGAATACCATGTTTACACTCAATCCCCTGGTAATATCTGTTCAAAAAACATAGCCCTATCATAATACAGTATTGAGACCCATCCCCCCACCAAAGCTGGAAAGCGTGCCAACTGGGGGATGGCTCAAAACAAGTCAAGCGATGGGATCACGGGTGGCAGTTGGAGGGTCAAAATAAAACTCGGCAGCTGAGCAAAACTAATTTATTACCAAGTCAACCAAAAGCAAAACTGGCAGGCAGAAGGCCACAACATAAATAGGCAGAAGGCCACAATATAAATTCGCACTTAAATAAAGAACAAGAAACACACAAATTAATGACAAAAGCTACAAAAACACTTAACGCTACAAATACCAAAATTAACAATTTAAATGGCCTATCTGCAGCCTAGCTTGAGACACCCAAAACGTGAGAAATTAAATAACATTTTAAAAGTGTCAAATTTAGCAACAATTTTGATAACCCCAAAATAACCCCGGCAATTTAGCCCACATCCTATGATTCCACCGATTCCAGGGAGTAAGCCGGAATCCCTGGGCAGCTCCGAATAAGAAGTTAAGTCAAAGCACAATAATCCCCTTTTGGTGAAAGTTTAGAAATTAAACAATTTAAAAAAATATATAACCCGGTACCGTTCTAGTAAAAATTCACTTCAAAACAACTACAATTCACTCAACAAATAAATAAAATTAACCAACTTTAACACTAGGCCTAACCATAAAAATAACTAGTACCATAATTTAACAGTATAAAAAGAAAATCTGAAGACATACATAATATTGAGCTATCACGGATACTAATGGTTCACAAACAAAGCTAACAAGAGTGCCTAACAGAGATAAAATTTAGAAAAATATAACAACAAAATTAAACTAGTCTAAGATAAATAGCAATAAATATTAACAAGTATACACTATTAAAAAAAATATATGGCCAAAATAAAAATCACTTGGCTGTGTTCAAGTTCAACGAAAACGTTCAGTTCATTTTTATGAAGGGCGTGGCCTAGTGGAGAACATCTTCTTAATTTTTTATTTATTTGTTTTTTTATTATTATTTATTTATTTTTTTCTTTTATCACACATTACAACCCCCAGCTCAGCCGCCGGGAAAGCATGGAACGCACTGACCTGAGGACCGAAGACTTCTACCCAAAGATGTAGGTGGGGCAGCAGGGTCACAGACGGCCTCTATACATGGTCCTCAGGCCAGGCTGGCAGTGGTAGAATGGTCGACCATCCCCGGACGGCAGGCTGAGGGAAATCGTCTCACTCAAGAACCCTGGACTGCAAGGCCAAACACAGCAATTAAAAATAGTACAGCCACAACAACAAAAATACTACACATAACAACTAATACATGAAATGGCGAAACAAAACAAGAACAGACAAAATTGTACATGATTGGAGCACACTAGAAAATAAAAGATCCATTTTTAGGCTATGAAAAATTATGGTTGAAAATCAGATTTAAAACAAATTACAACTTAACAAATTACCAAAGAATTAATTACGTATATGGAACTAAAAATTACAAACTGGAAACTAGGCTATTGATACAGGAGCAAAAGGTTATAACATGAAAATCAAACTACACAGATAGGCTAGGTTATTGTCAATGAACAAAAATATGGTAAATCGGTAACTCCAACTGAAAAAAGGCTCAACAAAACATTATACAGAACTACTATTAAATATAAAACCAGATATGAAAAGCAATTAATGGTAAAAAGGTAACATTGAGCACGTGGCTCGAACCTAGGTTAACAAATATCTAGACCAAGAACATAAATTAGACAAAACCCTGAAAACACAAGTAAGCCCGATTAATATGATCATTGAAACAAAAGTATTTTCACCAAAAGAGTGATTAGAAATTAGAAATTACAAATGAAAACTTACGTTTTGGAGTCTCTAGCCAGACATGGTAGTTTCAGTAGGCGAGGAAGAAACCAAAAGACGGCCAACCTGACAGACCAGAGCTGGAAAACGGAACGAACGAAACCGAGCCAACGGCCACCAAGGTAAGCGAATCGCCGGGCACGAGCGGTCTCAGGCAGCCCGGCAGACCACGACGAAAAAAAACGAAATTTACTGGACAAACGACCCGGTACAATATATACTCTACTTGAATACCGTGTTTACACTCAATCCCCTGGTAATATCTATTCATAAAACATAGTCCTATCGTAATACAGTATATACTCTACTTGAATACCATGTTTACACTCAATCCCCTGGTAATATCTGTTCAAAAAACATATTTCTACCGTAATACAGTATATTCTCTAATTGAATACCATGTTTACATTCAATCCCCTGGTAATATCTGTTCAAAAAACATATTTCTACCGTAATACAGTATATTCTCTACTTGAATACCATGTTTACATTCAATCCCCTAGTAATATCTGTTCATAAAACATAGCCCTATCGTAATACAGTACATACTCTACTTGAATACCATGTTTACAGTACACTCAATCCCCAGGTAATATCTGTTCAAAAAACATAGCCCTATCGTAATACAGTATATACTCTACTTGAATACCATGTTTACACTCAATCCCCTGGTAATATCTGTTCAAAAAACATATTTCTACCGTAATACAGTATATTCTCTACTTGAATACCATGTTTACATTCAATCCCCTAGTAATATCTGTTCATAAAACATAGCCCTATCGTAATACAGTATATACTCTACTTGAATACCATGTTTACAGTACACTCAATCCCCAGGTAATATCTGTTCAAAAAACATAGCCCTATCGTAATACAGTATATACTCTACTTGAATACCATGTTTACACTCAATCCCCTGGTAATATCTGTTCATAAAACATAGCCCTATCGTAATACAGTGTGTACTTTACTTAATACCATGTTTAAACTCAAATCCCAGGTAATATCTGTTCATAAAACATAATTCTACCGTAATACAGTATATTCTCTAATTGAATACCATGTTTACAATCAATCCCCTGGTGATATCTGTTTAAAAAACATAGTTCTACCGTAAAACAGTATATACTCTACTTGAATACCATGTTTACACACAATCCCCTGGTAATATCTGTTCATAAAACATAGCCCTATCGTAATACAGTGTATACTCTACTTAATACAATGTTTAAACTCAAACCCCTGGTAATATCTGTTCATAAAACATAGCCCTATCGTAATACAGTGTATACTCTACTTAATACAATGTTTAAACTCAAACCCCTGGTAATATCTGTTCATAAAACATAGCCCTATCGTAATACAGTATATACTCTACATGAATACCATATTTACACTCAATCCCCTGGTAATATCTGTTCATAAAACATAGCCCTATCGTAATACAGTACATACTCTACTTGAATACCATGTTTACAGTACACTCAATCCCCAGGTAATAACTGTTCAAAAAACATAGCCCTATCGTAATACAGTATATACTCTACTTGAATACCATGTTTACAGTACACTCAATTCCCAGGTAATATCAGTTCAAAAAACATAGCCCTATCGTAATACAGTATATACTCTACTTGAATACCATGTTTACACTCAATCCCCTGGTAATATCTGTTCATAAAACATATTTCTACCGTAATTCAGTATATACTCTACTTGAATACCATGTTTACCCTCAATCCCCTGGTAATATCTGTTCAAAAAACATATTTCTACCGTAATACAGTATATTCTCTAATTGAATACCATGTTTACAATCAATCCCCTGGTGATATCTGTTTAAAAAACATAGTTCTACCGTAAAACAGTATATACTCTTCTTGAATACCATGTTTACACACAATCCCCTGGTAATATCTGTTCATAAAACATAGCCCTATCGTAATACAGTGTATACTCTACTTAATACAATGTTTAAACTCAAACCCCTGGTAATATCTGTTCATAAAACATAGCCCTATCGTAATACAGTGTATACTCTACTTAATACCATGTTTAAACTCAAACCCCTGGTAATATCTGTTCATAAAACATAGCCCAATCGTAATACAGTATATACTCTACTTGAATACCATATTTACACTCAATCCCCTGGTAATATCTGTTCATAAAACATAGCCCTATCGTAATACAGTATATACTCTACTTGAATACCGTGTTTACACTAAATCCCCTGGTAATATCTGTTCATAAAACATAGTCCTATCGTAATACAGTATATACTCTACTTGAATACCATGTTTACACTCAATCCCCTGGTAATATCTGTTCAAAAAACATATTTCTACCGTAATACAGTATATTCTCTACTTGAATACCATGTTTACATTCAATCCCCTAGTAATATCTGTTCATAAAACATAGCCCTATCGTAATACAGTATATACTCTACTTGAATACCATGTTTACAGTACACTCAATTCCCAGGTAATATCAGTTCAAAAAACATAGCCCTATCGTAATACAGTATATACTCTACTTGAATACCATGTTTACACTCATCCCCTGGTAATATCTGTTCATAAAACATAGCCCTATCGTAATACAGTGTGTACTCTACTTAATACCATGTTTAAACTCAAATCCCTGGTAATATCTGTTCATAAAACATAGCCCTATCGTAATACAGTATATACTCTACTTGAATACCATATTTACACTCAATGCCCAGGTAATATCTGTTCAAAAAACATATCCCTATCGTAATACAGTATATACTCTACTTGAATACCATATTTACACTCAATCCCCAGGTAATATCTGTTCATAAAACATAGCCCTATCGTAATACAGTATATACTCTACTTGAATACCATATTTACACTCAATCCCCAGGTAATATCTGTTCATAAAACATAGCCCTATCGTAATACAGTATATACTCTACTTGAATACCATGTTTACAGTACACTCAATCCCCAGGTAATATCAGTTCAAAAAACATAGCCCTATCGTAATACAGTATATACTCTACTTGAATACCATGTTTACAGTACACTCAATCCCCAGGTAATATCTGTTCAAAAAACATAGCCCTATCGTAATACAGTATATACTCTACTTGAATACCATGTTTACACTCAATCCCCTGGTAATATCTGTTCATAAAACATAGCCCTATCGTAATACAGTGTGTACTCTACTTAATACCATGTTTACACTCAATCCCCTGGTAATATCTGTTCATAAAACATAATTCTACCGTAATACAGTATATACTCTACTTGAATACCATGTTTACACTCAATCCCCTGGTAATATCTGTTCATAAAACATATTTCTACCGTAATTCAGTATATACTCTACTTGAATACCATGTTTACCCTCAATCCCCTGGTAATATCTGTTCAAAAAACATATTTCTACCGTAATACAGTAGATTCTCTAATTGAATACAATGTTTACACTCAATCCCCAGGTAATATCTGTTTATAAAACATAGCCCTATCGTAATACAGTACATACTGTACTTGAATACTGTGTTTACACTCAATCCCCTGGTAATATCTGTTCATAAAACATAGCCCTATCGTAATACAGTATATACTCTACTTGAATACCATGTTTACACTCAATCCCCTGGTAATATCTGTTCATAAAACATAGCCCTATCGTAATACAGTATATACTCTACTTGAATACCATGTTTACACTCAATCCCCTGGTAATATCTGTTAAAAAACATAGCCTTATCGTAATACAGTATATACTCTACTTGAATACTATGTTTACACTCAATCCCCTGGTAATATCTGTTCATAAAACATAATTCTACCGTAATACAGTATATACTCTACTTAAATACAATGTTTAGACACAATACCCTGGTAATATCTGTTCATTAAACGTAATTCTACCGTAATACAGTATATACTCTACTTGAATACAATGTTTACACACAATCCCCTGGTAATCTCTGTTCATAAAACATAATTCTACCGTAATACAGTATATACTACTTGAATACAATGTTTACACACAATCCCCTGGTAATATCTGTTCATAAAACATAATTCTACCGTAATACAGTATATACTCTACTTGAATACAATGTTTACACACAATCCCCTGGTAATATCTGTTCATAAAACATAATTCTACCGTAATACAGTATATACTCTACTTGAATACAATGTTTACACACAATCCCCTGGTAATATCTGTTCATAAAACATAGTTCTACCGTAATACAGTATATACTCTACTTGAATACAATGTTTACACACAATCCCTTGGTAATATCTGTTCATAAAACATAGCCATACGTTAAAACAGTATATACTCTACTTGAATACCATGTTTATACTAAATCCCCTGATAATATCTGTTCATAAAACATAGCTTCGTATTTAATATTAATATATCTAAAAGTTGTTTGTACATGTATATCTCAAGTGACATACATCAACGTCGGCTAGCCCAATATTGGTTAGGAGTGACACAAGATAGACAGACTATTATATCAATTAGTATAATGACGAAACAAACGTCTAATGGGACACTATTGTACAATAACTTTTAACTGATTAATATAAACTGGATTACGCATAAGGTTATTAAAAGAACGTGGATCAAACGTATATGTTCCACTTTTATTGTTTTTGTTTAAAAAGATATTCTAAAGTATGTTGTATTGTTACTATAAAACACTAATTCATGAAGTCATCATACTTTATTCCGTACCTTTAATTAATTTTACTTCAAGTAGGCCTACTCCTTCCTGCGTAAAATAAACGTTAATTCAGTATGCAAATTTTTTGGCTTTGTTATTGAAAAAGTCTTTATAATATATTAATGAAATATGCTTTGGAATTATTTTATTAATAAACAATCAGTTTATTCAGAGCTGTAAATAAGTATGTCTGGCCCAGCTCTGAGACCACGCCGTTGTGTACACTCTTATCGCCGTCTAAAAATACAAAACTGAAGAAACTTTTCGAAGATAAATTACTGGTTCATTCATTTCATTTATTGTTTAGGGTGCTATTAAAAAAGATATAATTTATTTGTTGTGTATTAATGACATACAGACTTGATTAAAATCTGTCGTAGAGAGGTGTATAAAACACTAGCTATACAAAAACACCGTTATATAGCCTATGGCAAATCATCAAATGTTTCAGTTTGACATCTGAAAACATACATATATGTATATCAGCTATCAATAATAGTGTACTTAAATTATAATATCTTAATGTCTAAAAATATAATTTGCTAATATAACGTCTAAAAATATTCAGGTACTGACGAAAATGATAATTATTACGACACACACACACACACACACACACACACACACACACACACACACACACACACACACACACACACACACACACACACACACACACACACACACACACACACACACACACACACACACACACACACACACACACACACACACACACACACACACACACACACACACACACACACACACACACACACACAAACACACACACACACACAACACATACATACAACATACATATATAAAACCCCTCTTAATAATTCACTTTATATTAAAATAATTCATTTAAACTATACAAGGAATTCAATAACAGTCTGGTGTCTATGGGCGTTTCCTTCAGACTATGTACGTGTATGCTACTATATGAAATTTGTCATCAATATTAGATATGACATTGAGTTAGTAAACAATACAACTACTAAATTTATTGTAAGAGAAATATTGACTTAACTCTGATCCAACTAAATTATAATTACATACATCTTTTGTTTGTATTTATTAATACATATTCTATATATATATATATATATATATATATATATATATATATATATATATATATATATATGTACACACATTTGTAATTCACTGATGAAAGGTTAGCCAATTTTCAAGGGTTCAGTTTTATGTTTGTTAAAGACATTTTATATATACACTCCTAAACATCTTTTAAAAGTGTAGTTTTCTTACTTTAACGATAAGTGATTATTTACAGTAAGTCAAAATACTGTCAGCTGATTTTCCTACGAAATTTATGTTTGTATAAAAATTTGAGTTATGATAGCTTTTTGCGTAGTTTTTGTAACAGTTTTGACTTATTTACTAACGCCACTTTTAAAAATACACAAAATTGCAATGTTATTTGTTTGTTACATCATATCCTTATATTCCTTAATAACTAACAATAAATAAACAATCCTTCAAGGCAAAACAATCATTCCTGCAACACTTCGAAGAGTTCATATAAGAAGTCAGGATGAAAGTTTAATGTCTGGGAGGAAGAGAGGGTGAAGGGTGTGAGGAGAAGTTAAGAAGCAAGTCTTCAAGGGGAAACATGTGGTTGGCAAGTAATTTCATTAATGTTGGCAAATAAAACATAGTTCATGAACGTAATTTCACTTTATTTAAGTATGTGTTGAGTGAAAATAATTAGTATTCTATTTATAGTTACTTCGTTTGCATCAAAGAAATCATTATCAATTTGATAATTCGAAAAAACAATTTAAAATTAAATAGTCTATTTAAAATAAGGCTGTTATATACACATAGAGGTCCAGGCCTAAACACTAACAAGGAATAATTCAACTCCAAAAAGGTTGTTCATAAGGATTTACTGTACATAAATGATGTGCTATAAGCCGGTGAATATTTTAGTTACTTGCCAAAACGCTTACTTGATTCTGAAAACAATAAAAGTTACCAAAAAAGAACGAACAATGCCCAGAACTGAAATTTGGCAAACACACTGTTTTACTCTGGTCGTTTGGCACATTATTTCACTCCTATCTCATTTATGCGTGCGTAAGGGAATAGCAAAGTTTGGGGCGTAACTGATATAACCTTAGCGATGCGTAAAACCTTTATCAATGTTATGTGCTTTCACTAAAAAATAATCGCACATACTTATTTATTATGTATTCGCATAAACATTCCCTATGTATTCGCTTTAAAAAATGTATTTATTTTTTAATGTATAAAAGTTTTATCCTCAATATGAATAATTAAAGTTAATATTGCCTCATTTATGAATAAAAATGTTTAAACACGTCTTACCTGTATGTCGAGTTTTTCAAACAAACAGTTTTTTTAATTTTATTTTTAATTTTGAAAAGAACAATACTAACTATTGAGATAGATAAGTGGAAAGGAAACAAATATTTATACGTCTTATTACAAAATGGGTTTTATTAGTTTAGTTACAATTACAATTTTGTTTATTAAGTAAACATAACTGATATTGATGCGTTTACTAAAACTACTTAACTCAAGTGCTAATAAGTTTAGTAAGCTAACAATCTAACTAATGCGTGCCGTATAACAGCATATTAAGTGCTTTGATACCAAGATGAAGTTCACTATAATATACTTCACATATAATATAGTGAAGTATATTATGTATTATGTACTCAAACCTTTTTAACAACTCATTTATTGCCATGTTCTCACTGTGTAAGAAGCTAAACATTCTAATAATATAACACTTGTAATTTCGGTAATGGTATATTTTAGTGATTTTCTGTCAAGAATCGATTACCTCTTATCATATTGAATCAATATAATATAAAATGAATTATTTGTGGATTTAGTGAATGAATGAATTAATATTTATTTAGGATATATAATGTTAATATATTAGAAGAAATATAGTAAAACCTAATACTATTTTGACAAATTATTATTTTTCATACATATATTTTATTCACATTATCCATTTTGTATTTAATTGTCTTTTTCTTAAACTAATTCATAACACTAACAGCCACTTCATGCTAGGTCAACACCGGCGGGCCTGTGTCACAGGCTCGATACCCAGAGTGGTCCAAGTCCCCCCCGACTTGGACCACTCTGGGTATCGAGCCTGTGACACAAAGCTTTTCAGGCAAGTAGCGTACTACTGTCCACCTCCCCCATAGATAGATAGTAACAAAGAAAATAATCAAATTATTATCTCTAGAAATATTAGTATTATCTTCATCACTACAGTAGTTTATTTTTATTATTAAAAGCCAGTTTTTACCATATTTTACAGACCTTAATACGAAGTCCAAATTTGTAAATACCATCACAGTTAAAAAAGAAATAAAATTTTAGAAACATTAAAATTAATAACCTTGTACAAAAGTTAATATGTGAATAATTATTCCATATAGTAAAAGAAATATTCATACGCTTCTTGCAAATTATTTCTTATCAAACATTAGAATTTAAAGTACCGTTAAAAATAAATATTATTGATATAAGCCATTGTATTTTTGTAGTTTTATTATATTTATTAATGAAAATAATAAAACTTTAGAGTTCTGAAAGTTTTTTAGAGAACAAATGACTAGTCACAACCTGGCCATTAAACATTACGCTATTTAATCTCTCATTACCCACTTCATGTGAATCATTGACGAATGTAATTAAGCCATCAGTGGTGGAAAATCATGACGTTTACAATGTGAGTCATAAACTGTGGAAATTTTATAGATCAGAAGGTAACAAATGACCAGTCATAACCAGAGCTATTGAACTTAATGACTTTCTATCTCTTATCACTACTAACCACTTGTGAGTCGTTGACGAAAGTAATAAAGCCATCAGTGGTGGAACGTCATGACGTTTACAATGTGAGTCACAAACTGTGGAGATTATATAGATCTGAAGCCAACAAATGGGAAGTCGTAAATTGGGCCAGTAAGCTACATGCTATTTTATCTCTTGTGAGTTGTTGACAAAAGTAATACAGCCATCAGTGGTGGAACATCATGACGTTTATAATGTGAGTCATAAACTGTGGAGATTATATAGATCTGAAGCCAACAAATGGGAAGTCGTAAATTGGGCCAGTAAGCTACATGCTATTTTATCTCTTGTGAGTCGTTGACGAAAGTAATACAGCCATCAGTGGTGGAACATCATGACGTTTACAATGTGAGTCATAAACTGTGGAGATTATATAGATCTGAAGCCAACAAATGGGAAGTCGTAAATTGGGCCAGTAAACTACATGCTATTTTATCTGTTGTGAGTCGTTGACGAAAGTAATAAAGCCATCAGTGGTGGAACATCATGACGTTCACAATGTGAGTCATAAGCTGTGGAGGGTTTATAGATCTGAAGCCAACAAATGGGAAGTCGTAAATTGGGCCAGTAAACTACATGCTATTTTATCTGTTGTGAGTCGTTGACGAAAGTAATAAAGCCATCAGTGGTGGAACATCATGACGTTCACAATGTGAGTCATAAGCTGTGGAGGGTTTATAGATCTGAAGCCAACAAATGGGAAGTCGTAAATTGGGCCAGTAATCTACATGCTATTTTATCTCTTATCACTACTTACCTCATGTGAGTCGTGACGAAAGTAATACAGCCATCAGTGGTTGAACATCATGACGTTTACAATGTGAGTTATAAACTGTGGAGAGTTTATAGATCTGAACAATTGGGAAGTCGTAAATTGGACCAGGAAACTACACGCTATTTTATCTCTTATCACTACTTCTCTTATCTTACCTCATGTGAGTCGTTGACGAAAGTAATACAGCCATCAGTAGTGGAACATCATAACGTTTATAATGTGTGCCATTAACTGTGAAGTGTTTATAGCTTTGCAGCCAACAAATGGGAAGTCGTAAATTGGGCTAGTAATTTACATGCTATTTTATCTCTTATCACTACTTACCTCATGTGAGTCGTTGACGAAAGTAATACAGCCATCAGTAGTGGAACATCATAACGTTTATAATGTGTGCCATTAACTGTGAAGTGTTTATAGCTTTGCAGCCAACAAATGGGAAGTCGTAAATTGGGCTAGTAATTTACATGCTATTTTATCTCTTATCACTACTTACCTCATGTGAGTCGTTGACGAAAGTATTACAGCCATCAGTAGTGGAACATCATAACGTTTATAATGTGTGCCATTAACTGTGAAGTGTTTATAGATTTGCAGCCAACAAATGGGAAGTCGTAAATTGGGCTAGTAATTTACATGCTATTTTATCTCTTATCACTAATTACCCCATGTCTGTATTTTGTAAAATCCTCTTATTTTCTTAAAATGGGTCCTAAGTTATTGAAGTTGTAATATTATTTTATAAGTAATCGTGAATTTTAAGATGCAAATTGAGAAAGTGTTTGTTTAGACTACAATAGTGATGTCTTATTTAGTGCCTAGTTTCCGCAATCTCACAATAAGCAGGTGGTTTTGTGGTGGACACCAATGGAGCAGGAGCCGTCCGCGAGGCCTCCTGTGGTAGTCTTTGGCTAGTAGCTCTCTCCCATTAGCTATGGGGCTGTTGTGACATATATAAATGTACTCAGTATTTAGACTTAACAAATGTGTGTCCGATAATCAGGTAAAGAGAGTTCTTCCGTGATAAATGCATAAAGTCCACACTTTACCCTGTCCTTGTATAATCGCGATGCATCTTTACTGTCTGAGCAAATTTATCTTGGTTCAAAAAATCACCCTTCTCTAACGAGAGAGTCATCTTCATCTTCACTGTAATGAGATTTGAGAGTATAAACTTTCAATAGTATGAGGTAAGAGACAGGTACAACTTTTAATCTCAAATACATAGAACAAAATCAATTGAATAGTGAATTACCTTTAGAAACCGGAGAAATGCTTGAGTTATTGTTTTTAATACAATTATGTATTTTATTTTTTACGCGATTATTTTAGCATCTAAAGTCACCTTTAAATCTATTTAGTCCAAATAGCTGAGATCACTTTAGTCAGTTATAAAAAGGTCATATTCAATTTTGGAACTTCTAATTTTTCAGAAACCATAAAAGTATGTACCATTTATGGAATTTGGCTTTTATAAGTAATCCTATTCGTATCTTACACATGCACTTTAAGGATTTTCAGTTCTCAGAAACAACCATAACATTGCTTTATAAGAAAATAAGGAGGACGAGTGTGTGTATCAACGCAAACAAGTACACCTGAGCAGGTACAGCAAGAGCCGTGGGCCAAAGATGCGCAGTAGACTAACGCTCAGACTTAGGAGTGGGGGTAGCGGCCGGCTCAGTTCACTGCTGGCTATCCTTAGTGACGAATCGCTCCGTCGCGCCTACATCTAGCGTTCACGTGCCTGTTCTGTCGTTCTTTAGTGTGTTATGTAGTGATTGACTATTGTTATTTTGTTTATATCGATATTAAATGGAAGCTCAGCAGCACCTTAAACTAATTGGAGGACGAAAAGTATTGTATAGCCAAAGTCGAGAGATTATTGCAAATGTGTATAAGTTTATGAAACGTGAAGCGGAAACTGGAGCTGCAATAAATATAAAGCAGGTTCAATGTCGTGTAGCAGAAGCCACAGGTATATCCCTGACGTCTGTAAAGAGAATAGTTGCAGAAAACAGAACCGTTGTCCAGACTGGAACCAAGTTTAATACTCCAAATAAAAATAGGCACAGAGTAAAGAGCAAAACGGAGCTAGATGACTTTGATTTGTGCGTAGTCAGACGAACTGTAAATGAGTTCCACAAAATTAACGGTGAACGACCTACAATAAAAACTCTACTGCCAGTTCTGAGAAAAAAAATTAATTTTACTGGGAGTAAATGGTCGCTTGGCAAGGTTCTGCACAAGCTAAATTTTCGCTGGAGGAAATCAGTCAATAACAGAAAAATATTGATTGAAAAAAGTGATATAAGGGAACTACGTTTGAAATATTTAAGAAGTGTCCAAAGTTATCGATCGGAAGGTAGGCCTGTAATCTATATAGACGAAACATACGTTCATTCTACACACACAAAACTCTTGAGTTGGAGTGATGGAAGCGAGGCAGGTTTAAAAACCCCAATTAGTAAGGGCGAGAGAATAATCATTGTTCATGCCGGAAACGAAGATGGTTTTGTAAATAATGCACTATTGACATTTATTTCTGGGAAAAAATCAGGTGATTATCATGTTGACATGAATTTCAATAATTATGAGAAATGGATACAGGAAAGATTAATTCCTAACATACCCCAAAACTCTGTGATTGTTATTGATAATGCGCCCTACCACAATGTACAGTTAAACCCAGCACCCACATCGTCAACGTTAAAGGCAGACATGATAAAGTGGTTATCAGAACGAAACATACACTTTTCTACTAACATGTTAAAGCTAGAATTATACTCTGTTATTAAAGAAAATAAACCAAAGTACAAAACATTTAAAATAGATTCTATCCTGGCGGAAGCTGGCCATTCACTTTAAGATTACCACCATACCATCCGGATTTAAATCCAATTGAAATGATATGGAGTTTACTTAAGGAGAGTGTAGCCAAAAGAAATGTTTCGTTTAAATTAGCTGAAATTAAACAACTTGTAGTTGACATATGTAGCCAGATAACACAAGAGCAATGGCTATCTCGTGTGAACCATGTTAAAAAGGTGGAATTGGATTATTTGGCATTAGAACCGGAAATCGACGTAATAAGTGAACAATTAATAATTAATTTGGGAGAAAATTCCGACACATAAGATGACAATGATGACAGCGAACCAGAAAGTGATGTTGAACTGTGCGACAATGACCTAAGTGGAGTAGAACCCCTGGATTAAATAATCACTGTAAGTAACAACAGATTTTTATTTCAAATAGCTCTATATAAATAATATTATTATTTTGTCATCTATAGTTAAAAGCCATAGATTATTTATATAATTACTAAACTAATATTTTTATATTAACGTAAAAGTCATTACGATAAAGCAGACTGCGTTCAGTGACGTATCGGTGAGGTCGGTGCGGCGAGACGGCCCAGTGCTTCCCTCCCTCTCTCCCCACTGCGCACTACTTCACTTCCCCTCTCGCGCCGGCCACGGCTCTTGCTAGACCTGCTCAGGTGTAATTATTATTGGTAGGCCATGCACTGGTTTGAACTCCTATTTTTCAAGAACATGGTATTTTGATTTCTACTTTCCTTCTAAACGTTTATAGATCACATTCGAGCCTATGGTTTTTACATTTTCCGTCCCCTTCCCAGTATTATTTGCACTTATAATTTTTTCGTTATAATATATTATGGTACTATTTCAATATATTGAATTATATTACTTCATATACATTACTGCGAGTATATTAAGACATACCAGCTCAAAAATGTTATATTATAAGCAGTTTTACATTATGCAAGGACATTATGACAACAAAACTAAGAAAAATTACCATTTGTTATTGTTATATTTATCTGTATTTTGAGATAATCGGGATTAAAATAATCATATTTTACCCAAAATAGAAAAAATGTATTATACCATTTAGAAGCTATCTTATGTAAAAATGCTATAAAAAATGCTCCATAAAATATCGAAGAAGAAAAATATGGATTTATAATTTATTATTTTTTAATATTATTAAAGCCATGATTATATATATGCCTGTAATAGTTAGAGACTATAATTTACACTTAGAAACATAATTTGTACTTTTCCTTCTTTAAGAAAATCTATAACAATAAATTTTGACAGTATTTGGCAAGAATGAACAATTAAATAGTATAAACAATAAACTGATTAAAAAGGATTAGCTTGAATTTATATCCTATGCTTCCTTTCTGTAAGAGAGACAAAAGTCAAATATGGGATTTTATCGTTCTGCTACGACAGATTTTACATCCAATAAAGCAATTACTTTTAATATCTCGGCCTTACACGTGACTACCTTTAACGAGATACTTAAACGAAAGTCTACATTCATAGATTTTGAATAATACATTGTAATAGAACATGTAAAACACCTCAGTAAGTATTACGTAGAGCACTGAAATGTGTTCAATACATAAAAAAGTTAAAAACGTATTACGTTCAGTTTAATTATGCTATTGTATGAAACTTGATGGAGTTAGTGTATTGGTAAGTAATTAAATGTACCAAAATAAAGTTAGTATAGACGTAACACTAGTTTTCAACGATAGCGAATAATACAACAACTTAGTTGTTGTTGTCATGATCTACTAAATATTTGTACTTTGACTTATAGAACCATCATCTAACATGAAATATCAAAAGTGGAAAGGTTTGTGATCCATTTTAATAACAAGAACATTTAAATGTTATTAATGTTTTTTTTTTAAATCGAATTGATCAGGTGATTTTTAATACATTTTATATGAATAAAGACAAAGGTTACCTTTTTTCATATTCTTTTTCTAAACATTGTGTTTGAAAAAAATATATTTGTAATGTTGTTAAATCTTACAAACTAATGTCACTAGTATGTTCATTTTCATTGAAATCAGGTAAACAGTTTTTATTCGCAAAAGTTTATCCCGTTATACTAACCAATTAAGGTGTTTCATGTTATCTCATTTAGATTTGTTAGTTAACTGTAAGATGTCCTAACACAAATGATTGTAATGGTAATTATAGATTGTCAAATTATTTGAAAATATTGATAATTTTGAAATATTGGACAATTTGTCTCAGGAATAGAAAAGTACATATCTTACTACAGGAAGCTAACAATATAACTAACTACCAGTACAAAAACCTATGACAATTAGTAAAACAACACTATTTTTAATTTTTATTGATTAAAGTCATTCTATGAATGACTTTAATCAATAAAAAAATACAATATACATATTTACCATATATGTATATGGTATAGTCATTTAACTTTATTTATCTGTAAACATTACTTAAATTATGATTTTTTTTACTGTAATATATCATATATATTCACAAAATCAGGAAATAATTATTGTTATAAGTTATAAGCTTTTTTGAAGCTTTAATAAAAATCTTATTTTTATACTGTGATGTTTAATGACCCTATTAGTAATTTATTTTATTAATAGTATTAACCATTCATAATATGAACGTAACATTATTTATTCTTATTTTAATTTTTAAAAAAACATTCGTTAAGCAGGTGTTATTACTATTTAAATCAGAGACTTTAGTTAAGTTAATAATCGTATTATTAACCTATAAATACATACACTTTGGGCAAAAGTCTGGAATATATTTATTAATTAAAAAAATATTGAAAAAAATGTAATGAAACTTTGCAGTTATGTACATGTCCTTATACCAAACATTTAGACATATTTTACCGATTTTTTGTGTATGCAGGGGTTGGCCCATGAAGGAAGTCTTAGAAATTTTAAATGTAAGCCTACCTTGACTTATACCTCATTTTAAAGATCTTTTTTTGTATAGTACAAAAGTACAAAGCTGATGTCAAAAGGATGACCCAGTGAGAAGATACAGCCACTTAAAAAATATAATGTCAGGGTTGAGCAAAAGTCGGGAATGTATTTACTAATATAAAAACTGTTGAAAGAAATGTAATTAAATTGTTAAGTTATGTATATGTTCCTACACTAAGAATTTAGATATGTTTTACTTGTTTTCGTATAGCCAGAGGATGGCCCATGAAGGAAAACTCAAAAATTTGAAATGTAGTCTACCTCGATTTATGCCTTGTTTTAAAGGTCTTTTTGTACAATACAAGAGTGCAAACCTGAGGTCAAAAACATGACTCAATCAGAAAATACATTGACTCAAATAATTTAATGTTATAATATTAGTTATTCTTAGTTTAACGGCTATTTTTTTTAACAATTTCAGGTCCCTGTTGAATATGTTGTTAATTGTTAACAATCGTTACAAACAAATGCATTATAATAATAAAAACAAGAACAATTATTAAAACTCTTTTGAAAGTATGCTTACCCTAAAAATAGTTTAAGAATATTAATATAATAATTTGTTACTTATTTTCTATTATAATTAATTTCTCAAATTCAGTCAGATAAATTATAGCTCTACGCAGTAATATATAATTACTATCTTATCCTTGTTCTTAAGCAGTATTAGTTATATGATATTAAGTCCTTTAAGAGGATATATTTTCTAACTTGGTCATCATTTTGATGTCAGGTTTGGACTCTTGTTTTTTTACAAACAAAGACCTTTAAAAGGAGGTATAACTCGAGTTAGGCTTTTCTTTTAATTTTTAAGACTTCCTTCGTGGGCCATTCCTTGGATCTGCAAAAACAAGTGAAATATGCCTTAATGTTTTGTATATGGACACGTACATAGCTACTAAGTTTCATTACATTTCTTTGAATAGTTTCTAAATTAATAAATACATTCCAGAGTTTTGCCCAACCCTGACAATGAATTCTTTGAGTGGCTGTATTTTCTTACTGGGTTATCCTTTTGACCTCAGGTTTGCACTCTTGTGTTTAAAAAAAAGACCTTTAAATTGAGGTACAGTTTTTAAAGGCTTACATTTTAAAATTTTAAGACTTCCTTCATGGGCCATCAACTGACTAAGCGAAAAACAAGTAAAATATGTCTAAATGTATGGTATAGAAACATGTATATAACTCAAAATTTCTTTAAATTTCTTTCAATAGTTTTAAAATAAATCAATATATTCCAGACTTTTGCTCAACCCTGTAAATATATACAGGGTTTTACCGATATATATATTTATATATATATATATACAATTGAAAACGGTGAAATTAATGATTGTAAATAGTAAATGCTATTTATCTAAACTATGTAATTTTGAATAAAATATCTTGTAATTATAATTTAATTTTTAACGATATTCCACAAATTTAACTCGTTGTTTTGTATGCTGTGTAGATGGAAGCCACCAAACATGGTGAGGGTAGACACAACAATGTGGACGTGTTCTGTCCGTGTTAAATGCACAATCGTTGTACTGTCACGGCACTAGAGTAGTTAACTCCCCAGTATACGGTAAAAACCATTATACATGCATTTACTAAAATATCAACTATAAGAAATTCATCCTGATTTTTTAAGTTGTATTAAGTTTGTTGAACGTATTATAAACGTTTTTACAGCTTCCAATAGAACTGCAGACATTTCTGCAATAGCTAGCAATTTGAAGCTATATTCCTCAACCTGGCTTTAACTTGGCCACCTTTCAAGGAACAATAATTAGAGTGACCATAAAATTTGATTATTATCCAACTTGTATATATTTATGATTTTAAATTAAACTGTATCTTTACTAAAGTAGTCTTTCTTAGTTTTATACAGAAAAAGATTGATTTTTACTGTCTTATATCTGATAATACAATACTACTCCATTATGTTTATTTTTTTCACCAAATCAATGGTTAACAAGTCAGATCTATACAGTTTCTCTGAAATCAGTTTGATACGTAAGAAAATATCGTAGTTTAGACACAATTCTATTTTTCCTTAAAATTTTCTAATTGCTAAGCAGATTACTTTCTTACAGTCCTGACAATAAAAATCTGCACAGTGTTTATTATTATTCTAAAATATAATAATAATAATTATCTATTATTATTATTATTCTAAAATAGATATTATTCTAAAATAATATCATGATTTTAGGAATAATGTGACTATTTTGTTGTATTTTCTTAATACGTTCATTTTCATTCAATTTTTTTTCAATTAACTGCTAGTTTTGTTTTAAGTGTTTATATACTGACCCTCTAACACATGAGACTCGTGCGTAGAAATTATGTAAAATTGGCTGCAAAATGATCATATCATTTAAAAAGCTTACTTTCACATGGTACATTTTTCCAGGGTGCATATATTGATACGTACGTGTAACTAGATATGCATCAAAATTTACTATTTAAAGTCTTAGTTATGCTTCTATAAGAGACTTCAATAATGTTACCTCAAGATGATAGAGCATGGTGATGTGAGTTAACCAACTGAAGCTGACAGCCCCAGAAGAGGAGTCAGCCCCATCAAGGTAGTCTAGGTAGAATGGACGTAATGGTTTCTGCAACTCCTGTGTTTGCGGTGAAGATTTGACTTGGTCTGCTATGAGAGGATTAAGGTGTAGAAACGAAGATGTAAGATTAAGAAGGGGAAATGGTGTTGATTTACTTAGTCTAAATATAACAATAAAAGATAACAAACATGGTTTTATGTAGTTCTATGTGCAGTGTTACATAATTAGCATTTGTAATTGAAGATTGATCACAAGTGTTTTAGAATTAACACAATTTATTAACAGCTGAAAAAACAATGGTCTGTCAAAAACAATACAATCCCAAAGTTTACGTGCACTTTATCTTAGCTGCAAACGTCTGTGAAAACAAAGAACAACTGAGCTGTGTGTTAAATTGTGAACAAAAGATTCATTATGAGCAAAACAATGGCTTATTGTAATCTGAATTGTGCTGTTGGCAGCTTCTTAGGGGATGAAATGTCCTTCTCAAGATAACGTTTATGTACTGCCTTTCATGTGTTTTTGAAGCCCTACCCTAACGTAAAACAAATTATTTTGATTATACATTTAGTTGAGACCCACTAATCAGCTAACCTATAAATGACAAGGAAAATCTGTAATAGTGAATGAGAACAACTAATTGCTTTTTCTAACTGCTATTTTAACTTGGACATTTCATAATTACTTTGCAACGAGCGTAAACATGAATTTATCATATTAATTATATGAAATATTTATATTGTATTTTAAAAATTGTGAAGTTAGAGCTTCTAAGTCCTGTCTTGCAGTTAGCCTATTAAAGTGTGCTGCTCAGTCAATCTCTGGAGCAGTCTCAGATATACCACAGAGGAATTGAGAATGTCACATCACAGCATGTGCAAAACGCTTGGTGATGTAAATATTGTTGTCAACATCTTGACGTGGTCGTTACCGGAAGCTTTAGTTATTAGTAATGACACCGGCCGCTTAAGCCTACGCAATGAAATAAATTTATATTATTTATTTAATAAATTTTTATTTAATATTCCATAAGTTTATGTTTCCTTTTAACAAGTGTACATGATTCGTTTGCATACAAATACAGTAATAAACTATTTTCCAAATATTGGCAGAATGCCATAGTTTGTTTTAAATATACTAGTAAACGTTTGACATTTTAAGACATATATCACTTATTAAGCCAGTAAAAATATTTTCTTTACATCTTAGTTTTACTAAGAATTATTGTTATATATAAATGGACATTATATTGAAAGAAAAAATTTGTTCATAAATAATTTTGAGTACTCTATGCGAATGATTTACATTAGTAAGCCAAACCTTAATATATCTCTTTACTCGAGAAAATGTGCTCTACAATAATAAATATAATTGAAAAATCCCAAAAATATTTTTACATTTTTTAAATACGTTTGAACTTAGTATTTTTTTAAAAAAATTGTTCAAAAAACATTTTCCGCTTGTAAATTTATAAAAATGTGATTTATAAACTGTGTGTGTGTGTGTTTTAAAATTTACTATAACTTATTATTACGAACTAATTAATATTATTATTTATAAATAAATTAACCGTAATGGGTAACTGACACAAACCTTCTCCCTTTCCCTTTGTTATGTCAGAGTGTTTATTAATTGTACAAAGCTTTTAAAGAAATAATAATTAAAATAGTTTAATTTTTAATTTAATTAAAAATTATATTTTAATGAAAATATCAAACAGATTTTCAATTAATTACCTATCTAAAGAATGTACTGACGAAACACTTATTTTATTTTGGAAATCAAATTAAATATTCTTCGTATTGATTGTAATATTAACTGTGGAAAAAATCTTCAAAACAGCTGTTCAATTATTCACATAGCCAGAGTTATGTAAAGGCCTTCAGCCTCCAGCCCCAACTTAGTGGGGTGGTAACAAAATTATTTAAAATTTAAAAAAATCATTAAAACGAAGCTTAACAACATTGCATTTTTTAATTTTTTTCCCCATTAAATAATGTTATAGCTAAAAGAATTTAGTTAGGAACATACAGTTTTTATTAAAATATTTTAAAGTGTAATTTCATTTTTCCTGAAAATTTAATCAAATTCGTTAGAGTGGTTTTTGAGAAAATTCTACTTTTGTATGCTTTTTGCCCGTAAAATAAAAATAAATAAATAACGTTTCAAAAGAGTGAAAAAAATGGTCTGGAGATATTGGCTAAATAAATCAAGATACAAAATTTTAAAAAAATCAATCCATCTCCTGTGAACTGCACAGACATACATACGGACGGACACCAACCAATTTTTTTTAGTATAGTTTTTTGAGTTCAAGGGGTCCTAACATGGATTTTTATACCACCTAGTAATTTTTTTTGTACTATCACAATACTTTCTCTATATTAACGCTTATGGGAAAAACTAAAATGATCAAAGTCAGTATTCATTATTTTTAAATCACTTATATTTAGCCTTGAATTCCTAAATTAAGCTAAGGTATAAAGACATTCTTTACGTTTAGCCAAACATATGCTTTTCATGCCTTCTTTTTTTCAATAATAAATACTCTTTTGGTGATACTTATTACTAGCAGATAACAAATGTGAGACAAAGAAGGTATTACTAGCAGTTAACAAATGTGAGACAAAGAAGGTATTATTAGAAGATAACAAATGTGAGACAAAGAAGGTATTATTAGAATATAACAAATGTGAGACAAAGAAGTTATTACTAGCAGATAAAAAATGTGAGACAAAGAGGGTATTATTAGAAGATAACAAATGTGAGACAAAGAAGTTATTATTAGAAGATAACAAATGTGAGACAAAGAGGTTATTACTAGCAGATAACAAATGTTAGACAAGGAAGGTATTACTAGCAGATAACAAATGTGAGACAAAGAAGTTATTATTAGAAGATAACAAATGTGAGACAAACAAGGTATTACTAGCAGATAACAAATGTGAGACAAAGAAGTTATTACTAGCAGATAAAAAATGTGAGACAAAGAGGGTATTATTAGAAGATAACAAATGTGAGACAAAGAAGTTATTATTAGAAGATAACAAATGTGAGGCAAAGAGGTTATTACTAGCAGATAACAAATGTTAGACAAGGAAGGTATTACTAGCAGATAACAAATGTGAGACAAAGAAGGTATTACTAACAGTTAACAAATGTAAGACAAAGAAGTTATTACTAGCAGTTAACAAATGTAAGACAAAGAAGGTATTACTAGCAGTTAACAAATGTGAGACAAAGAAGGTATTACTAGCAGTTAACAAATGTGAGACAAAGAAGGTATTACTAGCAGTTAACAAATGTGAGACAAAGAAGGTATTACTAACAGTTAACAAATGTGAGACAAAGAAGTTATTACTAGCAGTTAACAAATGTAAGACAAAGAAGGTATTACTAGCAGTTAACAAATGTGAGACAAAGAAGGTATTACTAACAGTTAACAAATGTGAGACAAAGAAGTTATTACTAGCAGTTAACAAATGTAAGACAAAGAAGGTATTACTAGCAGTTAAAAAATGTGAGACAAAGAAGGTATTACTAACAGTTAACAAATGTGAGATAAAGAAGGTATTACTAGAAGATAACAAATGTGAGACAAAGAAGTTATTATTAGCAGATAACAAATGTGAGACAAAGAAGTTATAACTAGCAGATAAAAAATGTGAGACAAAGAAGGTATTACTAGCAGATAACAAATGTTAGACAAATAAGGTATTACTAGCAGTTAACAAATGTGAGACAAAGAAGGTATTACTAGCAGATAACAAATGTGAGACAAAGAAGGTATTACTAGCAGATAACAAATGTGAGACAAAGAAGTTATTATTAGCAGTTAACAAATGTGAGACAAAGAAGGTATTACTAGCAGATAACAAATGTTAGACAAAGAGGGTATTACTAGCAGATAACAAATGTGAGACAAAGAAGTTATTACTAGCAGTTAACAAATGTGAGACAAAGAAGGTATTACTAGCAGATAACAAATGTTAGACAAAGAAGTTATTATTAGAAGATAACAAATGTGAGGCAAAGAGGTTATTACTAGCAGATAACAAATGTTAGACAAGGAAGGTATTACTAGCAGATAACAAATGTGAGACAAAGAAGTTATTATTAGAAGATAACAAATGTGAGACAAAGAAGTTATTACTAGCAGATAACAAATGTGAGACAAAGAAGGTATTACTAGCAGATAAAAAATGTGAGACAAAGAGGGTATTACTAGCAGATAACAAATGTGAGACAAAGAAGTTATTATTAGCAGTTAACAAATGTGAGACAAAGAAGGTATTACTAGCAGATAACAAATGTGAGACAAAGAGGGTATTACTAGCAGATAACAAATGTGAGACAAAGAAGTTATTATTAGCAGTTAACAAATGTGAGACAAAGAAGGTATTACTAGCAGATAACAAATGTTAGACAAAGAGGGTATTACTAGCAGATAACAAATGTGAGACAAAGAAGTTATTATTAGCAGTTAACAAATGTGAGACAAAGAGGTTATTACTAGCAGATAACAAATGTGAGACAAAGAGGGTATTACTAGCAGATAACAAATGTGAGACAAAGAAGTTATTATTAGCAGTTAACAAATGTGAGACAAAGAGGGTATTACTAGCAGATAACAAATGTGAGACAAAGAAGTTATTATTAGCAGTTAACAAATGTGAGACAAAGAAGGTATTACTAGCAGATAAAAAATGTGAGACAAAGAGGGTATTACTAGCAGATAACAAATGTGAGACAAAGAAGTTATTATTAGCAGTTAACAAATGTGAGACAAAGAGGTTATTACTAGCAGTTAACAAATGTTAGACAAAGAAGTTATTACTAGCAGGTAACAAATGGGATATGGCTACAATTTGTCACCAATGATATTGGGAACGCATTAGGGTCTTGTATGAAAAATGGCTCTGATAGATCTGTATGTTCCTTTCTTTTACCATATTATCATTATAGGAACGTAATTTGAAAAAGAAATGGACAGATAATTTTTTTTATTACTTGATATAAAATCTCAGTTTATTAATTTAAATATAAACACTGAATATAAAAAGTCAATGCACTAAATATGCTAAATATGAGGCTTTTGATAATAAAAAACTTATTTTATGTTATTGGCAACTTTTCACAATGAATGTAATTCAAATCACTAGTTTTCACATGTCTAACGATAATTTCCTTACCATTTATGCTAGTGCTTTGTGTACAAATAAATTGGCTAGTGCTCAGAAATTCTAATTAATATTGAATACTCGTGAAATTTGTCCCATTTATTGAACATTGAACTTAATATATGAAAGAATTAAATCTTATTATTTAAATTAAAACGTGATACAATTACTTCATTCTACTTTGAAAAAATATTAATCTTGTTCCCAATTGAAAATTATTTAAATTTCTTTCTTTGTGCCACAACTTACTTAAAATTATAGAAGATGCCATTTTGCAGCTTGAACATGCAAAGTCGAATAAAACTTATATTTAATAGTAATAATAGTTAGTTAAGTAATACAAATAATATAAGTGAGTTATTACAAACTCAACTTATAAATAATGTAGAACAATTATTTGTACACAAAAATATACTACATTGATAAATTAATATATATGAGTGTTATATAATATCAAAATTACCCATTTAAAAATGTAAGTATTTAAAAATAAAAAAATTCGTCAAGTGAATTGAGCCGATGTAAACAATGATACAAAAGTACTTTTTGGAACACCAGCAATGACATATGTAAAAAAAAAAAAGTAAAACTATATCTAAGTAACTCTCCCCCTTTGTTATTGTTCCTAGAAACATTTATTTTTCAAATACGTATCCCATTATTAAACAGTCATTTTCAAAGAATCGTTTACTCTATAAAAATTCAAGCACGACAGTTCAAATAAGTGAAATTCACATCATGCTATTTTATATTGCGTGTCAACAGCAGAATCATACATTTCAGAGTCTACAGCTTTGAGATCAACTGCGCGTTACGTTTTTCTCTTGTCACTTTGTTTCAGAAGTAATTTTCTTATTTACGAGGTCTAAGTATACCACAGTTTGCTTCAAGATGGATTTATAATATTGGAAGATAATAAAGTTAATATAAGTATTAAAAATTTTTTCGCATTTAGCAAACTAATTTTAATGAAGCATGGAAATTATTGTATGGGCTCTAATATACTTAATCAGAAATATTACCAATAATTACGCAATGAGCTAGTTACCAAAGTGTCTGTTATTTTCTATAATGTACTTAAAGATAGTTTTGTCCAACAGCAGTGCGTTCATAACTAGAATCAGGGTAATTACATTACCATTCAATTTGTGTATCATGAGAAAATCCTGTTGTTGCATTGAAAACAAGCTGGAAGGTAAGCTGATAGTTTAAGAATAATACAGATTTCAATTTAGTAAAGTTTCTCCTGTTCTACTAAAATCACTAGTCATAAAAGTGGCCTAAATTACTACTGTACTATTATTTCCACATTTATAATTTTACTAAAATATTTTAAGTGGAACTTTTGTTTATTTACTATAACTTACATCAGATATTTAAGCAAAAGTCGGTAAGTTCCTACAATATGCTGTTAAGCATAAATGGATGGTTCTATACTATCTAGAACCAGAGTATTTCGTAATTATAAAAACTATTTTAACAGTGAAATTCGTTATTACCGATATCACGTTGTTCTGAATTTTTTAAAATTATTTTGTACATAAAAAATCAATAAAAACCATCATCTGTGCTACTTTGAGTAGTAAAAAAAAAGAAAAAAAATTAAGCAAGAGTGGGGGGATGGTCAACTATTGAACTTTAGGCATGATGAGTTGAGGGAGACAGTGGATCCTTCCACTCCTAAGGTGATTCACGAAAAAAATCCAAAATACATGTACTAGATTTCACAAGAGGAATAGAGGTATGGGTGTTGTATTGAAGTGCTTAACAGTTAAGTTAACCTTAGCAATAAGTTGAACATTTTATTTTTTGTATGCATCTGTGTAAAAAAAATAAACACAAACAAAACTATTTTAAAATGCCAATATAGTCATAATCTTCAACTACTTTCTACAGAAAAACCGTATTGTTTCGTAAAAATACTTACATTTCCCAGTGTTATCATATATACTCTTTATAGTGCAGTTACACACATAATTGTGAAAAGCTACGTGGTCAAATGGTGAGTAGTAGATAAGTATATATTTACAAGTTTTTAAGCAAGTATAACAGAACTTCTCTACATATACTGTTTGCCTGTAAGAAAGCTAACAGCCCCATTGTTTGAGGTTCAATCCCATCAACAATGTAACCTGTGTTGATGTTAGATTCATTGTCCTCTTTGAGCCTACACTCTGTTAACTGAACAATGACAATACCTCCTGCAGTGCTTGTGTTGTGGTACAAAGCACATCCTATATTACCCCATCGGATATTATGCTTCATACACATAAATAAGTTAAATAAACTAAAATACATAATTTATACATTTCCTTAGTTTATAAAACTGTTCTATATAATCAAAACACTCGTTATAACCCCCCCCCATGGATGTAAGTACATTAAGAGAAAAAAACATTTGCAGTTGTTAACCTCTTACTTGATTGAAGTGTCCCTAATGAATTAAATACTTGTAGAGACAGACGAAAAAAAATCTTAATTACACCATCACTATTTTTATGCTATGTGTGGGTGGGTTACGTTTTAAATAATATTCTGCAAGTCTCACAAATTATTTTTTTCATTTAAATGAGAATAATAGAGAGAATAATAAATATCAAGATTTCTAGTTTTTTTTTAATTTAAATAAAATTTACAGATCTGAATTTAAGTTGTATTTTTAGAATTTTTATTTACTAGTTTCCATTTATGTTAAAAAATAATTATGTTCCAAATTGATGGTCAAATATTAAAATCCTGTTTTAAGTTGGAGGTCTACGAAGAACCGTCTCCAAGGTAGTCAGTTTTAATTATGATTTAACTCATACCCTATATATTTTTTGGGTCTTCTTGGATACTATATAAACATATCGGATATGTTGTTAATAATATCAGACTGTCCAGACTAAAATTAGTTCCACAGTATGTAGTTCTCTAACTAATTTATTTAAAAAGTTTAACTTTAACTTTTAATTTATTGAAAATAGCATGCACCTAGACACGAAGAGACTAAAATATTGATTACTGAAATCTTGTTATTGTAAAACTCTTTAAAAAAACTTTATAAAAGTAGTAGTGTTTTATAAAAAAACACATTTTTGTTAAATTCCTCCAAATATAAGTTTAAAACAATGATTTTTTTGAACACCAGATCCATTTTTACTGAATTTTCTAGCGTTGTTATGGGACAACGGTCGGAACTTATGAAGCTAAATCTTTTAGACTTCCGGGATATGAACCCGTAAAACACATAATTGAAGTAAGGAGTACTAACAAAATAAAAGAATGTCAGAAATAGTAGAATGTGATTAAAGTCAAAATCATTAGATTAACATTTGACTCATCTAGCATTGTATTTTAATCATTTTCATAGGCCAAAAGATATGAAATTGAACGTTACTTTATATATGTCATAAAAGAACAATGTCGGTAATTAGAGGTGCCGAGCTGTAACTAAGTTTTATGGGAACAAAGTGTTGAGGAGACTGTAGACGTTCGATTCCATACTCGGTCCTTTTAATACCGACATGGCGTCCGCTCAATGATTGCTATCCACGTGGACACTACTAGATAAGCCCACCCCAGTTCATGTTGGATGGTAGGCAATATTCATAAGTTGACTAGGGAAGAAAACTGACTATCTGGCTTGTTAGTTAGCTGGAAATCAGACTAGCACTATGTGGTTCGGATTGCACGTAAATTTGTAGGTCCATCATAATTGATATGGGGCTATTAATAAATAGCTCTTCCTGAGAAACATTCGACCTTAGTTAGTAACAATGACTACACTCGTTCATCTACACTCATCACACACATTCGTCTCTCATATTCACCCATATCTTGACGATCGGTGTATTACTAATGAATAATTAATCTATACCGAAACTATATGTAAGTTATAGTAACATATACTGTAATGATAATTAGTTTAGAAGAAATCGAACAGAACATTATTTTTCAATTAGTTATTAAATCATATTTTTCAGTTATTTATTTTAACTTTTTCTATTGATCTTTTTAAGATTTAAGTTCTTTTAAAATATATCCATTTATATCATACTTTATTTTATATTGTTTTAATTCAATAATTCTCTGTTTTCATTCAAAACTAATGATACCTTAACCGGCGAAAGCTCTTTTTTAATTGTTGTGGAATTCCAAAAAAATTTGTTCTTTTCTAAAACCAAAACATATGAACCATTATCATTAAACCATTAATCAATTTTATATTAAGCTTATAAGACATTAATAATAAATATTAAGCTTACAGACAAGTTAAATAAATATATTTACCTGAGGTGGAAATACGTTGCACCCATAAACATTAAGACGTACATAAATTACGTGTTAGAGCTGTGACCTACTTATCTCTGTTTACTAACATGTTTCTTCAGGCTGGTATTTGCATTCAGCAACTTTGCATGACTGCACTGAACATTTAATCTGTAAGATAGCATAGTTCAAAGAAAATACTTTGTTCACAAAGTCACATATAAATAAACAAATACATTCAAACTGAAATACTAACTTTAATTGCAGTGAATATTTACATACTGTAAAATATAGTAAATAAAATATTCAACCAGTAATTAAAAAAAGTTGGTGTTTTAATATGAAACTTAATAATCAATAATTTTACATGCACAATAATATTTGATCTAACATACGTTTAAACTGTTTTGGAAACAGTTGATTTTTTTGACAGCGATATATATACATTAGTTGTGAAATCCAACAATGAAGTAAATTAAATTGTCAAAACCACATGAATATGCGTGGAAAGCAAACGTAAAAGAACAATAAAAACATTCAAAATTACATATTGGATATTTAATTTCAATAAGGTGTTAATACTTTTAATATTAGTGATTAAATTAATTACTTCTAAGATCATTTCTGTAGTAAATTTTTATAAAGTAGAATGTGTTGTGGTGCGGTAAAAAAATAAAAAAATATATAAATAAATAAAATAAGAAAGATAAATCAAAAGAAATCGAACATAAGAAATGAATATTTTCTATTTTTTATTGATATACATCGTTATTCAAAGTTACGGCTGATTATTCAAAGTCTGTATGTGGTTGAGTGTGACATTTTGACCATGATGCCCGAGCGCCTACGGCAGCAATGCTGCCAATCTGGGGAGTTCGCCAACACTGAAGAGTTTAATTGTATCTTGGGAATCAATTCATTTGTGTGACCAACAACCGGTCTGTAGTTAAACACCTCTTGTAATGTAGCAAGATAGTTGTAAAGCACCTGTAGTAGTTCTACGCCACATAAAATGATTATTGACTTAGACAGCTTTCACTTATTGACTTATTAGTTGATTACTATTACTAGAGGGATGTAGCTCTATTTGTTTTTCCTTTGGTTAGTTATGTTTCGTATTTCAGAGAGTCAGAAATACTCTCTGAAATGCGAACATCATTATTTGAAAGTGTGCTTCAATATTTGAAGTAGAGAGGGGTTTTCGCATTTCTTGGAGAAATAAAGGGGTTTACAGTACGTTATCACTTTAATTTCCTTGTCTGTCAGTAACGTTGGACTTGTACTTGACACGAGAGTACCGTTCTCAACAAAACTCATTTTTTCAATTAATTCTATGTATACATAAGAAGGTGATATTTGTAATTTACCATACTAAATCATCATACAGTAACTACAAAATTATCATTTATTAATAAGCCAGCGTAATTTGATGGTTAAATTATTTAGACACTTTTTTTAACTACGAATACTATCCTATACTATACATTTTTGTGTTTTATTCTTGTTTTGATAATTCAAAGTATACATTATGTATCATACTGAAATGTGATACTTAAACATCTAATAATTATAACAGTTACATTACTGAAATTATCAATAAGTAATTAAATGAACTGAACTAAAATAACAATATTTAATAACATAAATACATTATTTGACGATGTCATTTAATTACTATCCTTTGGTGTGTAGCAGCTACGTCATGTGGCAATTATTACTAAGCTAGAAACTTATTAACTATAATGTAAAGTTGTTTTAAGTGGTTTAATTAAAATCCATCATATTGTAAATGCATAACAGGCCTTCTAATGTTTATTACGTCTTTTAAACATTATTGGTTTATATAAAGTCAATATTTTCAGAACGGGCTTCATCACACTTTACCTGTAATACAATCTAACGTATGATGGTTGGAAAGACATAAATGAGCCAACTACTCGGGCACGTAGATATTTACACAAGTATTTCGTAATAACATTTAAATTATATAGGTAAGGATATGTTAGACAGTTAATTCTGAACGTATTGTTTGGATTGTCTTAAATGTTCACAGATGGAATATCGATTGTCGTTGATTAATATAAAGACACGTATCACTAAGTTTACGTCAGACTCATGCTGTCACGTTCTACGTTTAGATAGATTTAACATTGATCCATGCCAATATCTACTGTGTCAAAACTTGTATGTGTGTGTGTCGTAAATGCTTATATAGGATGAAAAAATTAACTTATTAAATATGAATATAGTGAAGTATAATTAAGTTAAACAATAACTAGAGTTCATTTACTACATACAACTCGTCATGAAATTTGAAAAAATAAAAAAATAAAAAAAAATAATTTCCTCGAATCATTCAATGAAAAGTAACGATTCGAGGTCTGTTCAGTGGCATTAACCCACCCGCCCACCCATACACGAACGGTAGCATTAACCCACCCGCCCACCCATACACGTAAGGTAGCCGTGGTAAACACATAACTCCAATAATACCAACGGCAACATTTCTATTAACAGTTATTTTTTAAAACTTCTATAAAAATGTATATTAGACTTTTGTGGATTGATTTTAAGATTTATTTCTTATTGCTATAAAAAGAGAAATCGTGATTTTTTTATCCTCTTTGATTCAATAGTGAATGAAAACGAAGATTCCTAGGAAACCACTTCAATCTGAATAAGACTTGCCTTAGCTAAAAGCTTTTGAAAAGTCCTTTTATAAACCCTGTTTTGTACAGTTTGTAACGTAAGTCCTCTGGGGCAGCTTTTGGAGACTATTTATATTTGAGATAATACATTTATAATCTGTGAACTTGATTACAAGTTAAAAAATTGAACTAAATACCCTAGTTTCTTATTTATATGACAATCTAAAGATTTGATCAAAATTCAATTGATCGTGAAGTATCACGATCAATTGAATTTTGACTATAGTGTGTGTAATTAATACCACAGACTATCATGAATAAATATCTAGTAGTGAGGTCCAGCAATGCATGTTTCTGTTGCTGAATCCAGCACCATTGTAACGTTGCGTGTTGCATGGTTTCAATGTGCTAATTATTCTAAATTATCTAAAGTTTTTGTGGGTTTTGTGCTACGGAGTTTACAAACGATGAAACATCAAGACATGTGTCCCAATAGACCTTAACCAAAACGTAGGTATTTTAAAGAGAATAACTGTACAAAATGTATTACGTACGGTAATATAAGATAATTGTTACAGTGAACAGACATTTGTCTGACTGTTATAGCTTAGTATTGTTTATCTTCCAACAGTGGCATCACTGTAACTAACAGCTGGCAATGACTCTACTAGCCAACATAACAGATATACCTCATGCTCTATGTAACTCTTATACGATTTGGTATACAAAAAATTAACCATGTATAAAATGTCTTAATAAATAATATATTTACTATTAGAGCCCGCAATAAAATAAATATTGTGTTCCTTTGGAAAAAAAACTGAGGTGAGTGTCATATTGGAAAATTGTGGCCATTTAGAAAAATGTTACCAACATATTTGTAATCCTCTCCAAAAGCGAAGGGAATGTTCCCAATTTAAAGTTTTTTCAGCTTTAGTTTACAAAATCCTAATAGTTGCACAGTTGAAGAAAACCTACATTCCTCAAATTCCAAAAGCAATTTTTCTCGTAAAGAATTAAATGAAAAATATTTTATTAGATTCGTTACATTTAGATATACGCATACTAAACACCCAGGAAAACATTTACTTCGAAATTAACATTAATCCTATTCCTAAAAGAAGAACCAGACCCACTTTTAAGGTTTATCTGAATCGTATTTATTTAAGCAAAAAGGTCCAGAAAAGATCCTCAGCAAGTTGGACTACTTTGTCTAGATTTTCTCTGAACTGACATCGACTTACTGTTTGTATCTTGACTTTACTTATTTATGAACTTGGGCTAGTTCAGAAATAAATAAAATTAAAAAAACAACTGTAAGCATTTAAAAGGTAATATAAGACATAGATTATGAATAATTACATTGATTGATTAGAGAAGATGCTCTTAATTCTTGAATCTGACTAATAGATATTTCAATTAATGATTTATTCCGTAAATCGATATTTTGTAGTCCACCATTTTTGATTTACAAATTCCTGTACACTATTCCTGAACAATCTAATTTAATTTTAGCTTTGGGATTTCTTTGATACTGTACCAAGTCTTTAAAACCAACACTTTAAATGTTATTAGTCTTATAAATGTTTACAGAATATTGAGCTATTAACAATGATCAGTGACTTGGGCTGTACATTCTGTAAAAAGATTCTCAGAATGCTTTTCCTCCAATTGGATTGACGCAAACAAATCCAAGTTCAAATGCAAGTTAAATTCAATAGGCTGTTAAACCCATTGAGATCAGACAAGAGAATAGACAGAGGGGCGAGTACAATGAAACAAGTTGGAGGTTGCAATGATAAGGGAAGCGAATGGCTAAAAATCAGTTGGATAGTCTATATACGAAAATGAGTAAGGGATGGCAAATTATTTACAGGGTCTCAATGGAATCCAAGAATTAGATTTTACTGATTGTGCGTAGAGCTAATCAATTAGCCCCAGTAACCTTGGATGGTCTGTGAGGAATAGTCAAGATAAACCTTATGTGATTACCAGAACACTGTGACAATGTTCAATAAACTGTAAGATCTCTGACCTCAACAACCATACTTGAGTAAAGTTGTACACTCTATAGTACACAATCAAATAGAATAGCTGGCTTTTATGGTTTGAATTCCTAGTGATATACGGTTTCGAATTAAGATAGAGACTACAACTTTATAACTATTACTTTACAGCATTGCAGTACAAAATAATTACGTGAAACATACTTTGATAATGATGCACTTTAAAACTTATTTCTTTGCTAATTAGCTAAAAAGTTCAAAACGTATAGTTCCGTTTACAGACAAAAAAGTTTTAGAATTACAAGATAGTCAATTTGGACTGGATAAAATCGATATTTTGTTATTGTAAAGCAATACAATAAAGATCCACAAGTTAACCACAGACCTGCATTCCGTAATACTGTTTGTGGTTAAACCAGATTGTTTCAAGTAATATTTGTGTACTATATTGCTGTGAGTAATACAATTAAGTTCCTCTAGTTAACCACAGACCTGCATTCCGTAATAGTGTTTGGTTACACCAGATTGTTTCAGATAATATTTGTGTACTATATTGCTGTGAGTAATACAATTAAGTTCCTCAAGTTAACCACAGACCTGCATTCCGTAATAGTGTTTGTGGTTAAACCAGATTGTTTCAGGTAATATTTGTGTACTATATTGCTGTGAGTAATACAATTAAGTTCCTCAAGTTAACCACAGACCTGCATTCCGTAATAGTGTTTGGTTACACCAGATTGTTTCAGGTAATATTTGTGTACTATATTGCTGTGAGTAATACAATTAAGTTCCTCAAGTTAACCACAGACCTGCATTCGGTAATAGTGTTTGTGGTTACACCAGATTGTTTCAGGAAATATTTGTGTAATGCATCGCTGTAAGCAATACAATAAAGTTCCACAAGTTAACCACAGACCTGCATTCCGTAATAGTGTTTGTGGTTAAACCAGATTGTTTCAGGTAATATTTGTGTACTATATTGCTGTGAGTAATACAATTAAGTTCCTCAAGTTAACCACAGACCTGCATTCCGTAATAGTGTTTGTGGTTAAACCAGATTGTTTCAGGTAATTTTTGTGTACTAAATTGCTGTGAGTAATACAATTAAGTTCCTCAAGTTAACCACAGACCTGCATTCTGTAATAGTGTTTGTGGTTAAACCAGATTGTTTCAGGTAATATTTGTGTAATATATGGCAGTAAGTAATACAATTAAGTTCCTCAAGTTAACCACAGACCTGCATTCCGTAATAGTGTTTGTGGTTACACCAGATTGTTTCAGGGAATATTTGTGTAATGCATCGCTGTAAGCAATACAATAAAGTTCCGCAAGTTAACGACAGACCTGCATTCCGTAATAGTGTTTGTGGGTACACCAGATTGTTTCAGGGAATATTTGTGTACTATATTGCTGTAAGTAATACAATAAAGTTCCGCAAGTTAACCACAGACCTGCATTCCGTAATAGTGTTTGTGGTTACACCAGATTGTTTCAGGGAATATTTGTGTACTATATTGCTGTAAGTAATACAATAAAGTTCCTCAAGTTAACCACAGACCTGCATTCTGTAATAGTGTTTGTGGTTAAACCAGATTGTTTCAGGTAAAATTTGTGTACTATATTGCAGTAAGTAATACAATTAAGTTCCTCAAGTTAACCACAGACCTGCATTCCGTAATAGTGTTTGGTTATACCAGATTGTTTCAGGTAATATTTGTGTACTATATTGCTGTAAGTAATACAATAAAGTTCCTCAAGTTAACCACAGACCTGCATTCCGTAATAGTGTTTGTAGTTACACCAGATTGTTTCAGGGAATATTTGTGTATTATATTGCTGTAAGTAATACAATTATTTACATACTCTAAATTTTAGAATATATGCTACTTTTTGGAAATATTTCGTATATAAAAAAATATAATGTATTTAATACTAATATAATTTTGTAAATTGATAACATATATATATACCAATAAAACATAAAATAAATTTATGCTCTTCTTAAAACTGCCTCAAATAGTAAAGTACAAGTATGTGCACACATGTGCCACTTTAAAAGTACTGTAGTTGTGTTTTTCGTTGAAAATATTTGAAAAATATATATTTGGAAATTTGTAAAAAAGATAATAACTCAGATTTATTCAGTTTTTATGTGAACGGTTGCAACCATTTCATCTGTGACAGTTCCCAACTTTGGTCGTAGTCCATATTCAATTTACGTGGATGGCCATACATACAAAATTGATACGACCACATGTAAAAACACATTTGGAATTCGTTTAACTAGTTTTAACATATACAATATAATTTAATAATCACATTTATTATTAAAGTTAAAATGGTTAGAAAATAAGATTTAACGCAAAAAACTCCAAGGTAAAAAGTGTACTTTGAGTAATGTGACAAGACACAAAGAAGTCAATTTCAGAGTAAAAGCATTTCAGAATACAATAAAAGACAATTCTTTCACCCCATTACTCCAGTCTGCACAGTAGATAGGACCCGTACACTCAAATTTAACTAACTCCATGAAAACTTAAAAAGACTCACAGTGAGCACAGTGAGTTACATTAAATAGAGCTTAATTAAAACAGCCAGCGTGCTATAACTTCTCTACATTTATAATGAGAAAGAACTGTACGTGATGTTAAGGCACGTACCTAAAGCCTGGTGAGCCACTGCAGTTAAGGTCAATTGCACCGTTATATTTCAGGAAAACAAACTATATCAATCGAATAAACTATAAATGATCACATAAGTTTTAGAAGGTACAATATCTTAATATATTCCCTGATAGCAAATTTAAAGTTTTAATATTGCGATAAAATCAACCATATTTTTGCCATTATTTACGTGCATAAAGATACTTTTGCTTACTAAGACTTAAGTTTTTTTAATACCTTACATTTTTGTGTGACATTTTATTTTATAAATTAATATAACTTATTCGTTATTTCGTTATATTAATTTTACTTTACATTAATATAACTTTCGTTACATTAATATAACATTAGATATATTATTCGTTACATAATTTGATATAATATAAAAGATTTACTTTAGTTGTAAGGTGCGGGCACTCTTCATTGCTTGCTGTATTTGTATTTGTTGAAATGCCTTTGCATTTTATAAACTTAAAATCATGTGCATGGTAAAAAAATCATTGCAAATGTAATCTGATTGAATTAACAAATAAAGAAAACAAAATTAAACAAAACATATTGTGATGAATACTGATTATTTGAGAGTTTGGACGACATATTGTTGGTGAACGAGAAGATCCTGAACAACTTTATATTTTTAACCTTTTAACTGAACATATTGAATGATCATGAATAAGTAGCACTGAAGGTTCAGAACTGTGTATTGAGGAGGGACGCTTCGGTGTACAGTATGAAACATAGTATAATAAATATCTGGGTTATGAACAGGAATAATCAATTGTTTATGTACGTGTGAACGGAAACGTTGTCTAGTTGGCGATCATTACAACATATTTAGGGTCTTATTAAATAATAATATTATACATTATAGTTACCTAAAATGTAGATATACGCGTGGCAATGAAAATGAGGATCTGAGATGTTTATGGCAAGGAAAGATAATAACTTCACAAAAGATAATCTTAATTAATTATTTACATTTTTTTATTATTGACTGTGAACAAGTGCAGACAGTATCGAAGAGATACAAATGGCTGATTATCTTGTTTGTGTCTCAGGTGGAACAAGATGGTATAACATGATTATGAGTAACCTCTGTTGTAACAACCTCATCGTTTCCGTTATAGTTAGTAAACACTTATCTAGATCAAATTATTTATCCTCTAGTAATTATGTATTTCAATATTGATAATTTACGTAACATACAAATACAAATGTTTCAGCAAAATATCGTCTTTGATAGTATTTATTAACACTAAAACTATAATTCACTGCGTTCATATTTATACAATTATACCACGTTCAACTCAGGCTTCTTCACTCCCTTTAAACAAATGTGACGGCACTAAACCGTGATTCAGGTACAGACATGTATTGCGGGAATTGTATCACAAATAGCACAGGCGCTTCAAAGATTGTTAGAAAAAAATTTGTTTTAACGTACGGTGGCATTACTAGCCCACCCACCCACCCATACAGGTTCAGTGGTACTTTTTATTAATTTTTATTGCTAAACAAATAGTTTAAATGAAACAAAAGTAACATTTACTTAATAACATCCATTGCCATGTCAAAATAAAGTATTTTTAGGTAATATTTTTTATTTAATCTTTCTACGAGATTTAATCTTACTTTGGGTTAAATAAGTATTACTTCAGTAAATAATTGTTAAACCTGGATTACTTTTGCGTTACCTAACAAACAACAAAATTGAATTAACATTACTTAATTGCTTAACTCAGGTTGATGGACTTGTAGTATTGCTTCCTTTATTGCTTTCCAATCCATCTTACTTAACTTAAGTTCTTGCACAGTATATATTTGGTCCTTTGTTTTTGTTCTTGCCAGTCCTTTACCTTGCTGAAAGTTGTTCTGGGAATGACACCTATTCATTTATTAAGAGAATAATCAAAGGAAAATATATCAGATGCAAGGGAAACTCGTGAACTAATTCACTCCAATAACTGACTAATTGTGTTGTGACTTACAACCAACCCTTCACTCGTGTATTCCTGGAGTTTATATTTAGAGTCAAGCTCGTAAACATATGGATAAATCGATGGGTGATTGATATTATTAGTAAAAGGATAAGTATAGTTATATATTAACTAAATACAATATTGTATGATTTATTTTTGTTCAAGTTAAATGGATGGCAAATAAACGAGCTACATTTCTAAATAAATATAATATTATGTTTAAGTATGCTGAACTTTATAACTGTTTGTGTCCATGTTTGTTTTTATATCGGTATTTAATTTCAGTATCATACTTCATGAGAAGTTAAATGAAGGTGTGTTATGTGTTAAATTATCTGGAGTTTAATTAAAACAGTCAGCGTGCTACAATGTACGCTCCGTTTATAATGAGAAAGAACTAACGTGTTGTTATGGCACGTACCAAAAGCCTGGTGACCCTCTACGGGCATCCTATCTGTTTAGCTTAAGGTCAGGGTAATCATTCTGCATAACATGTGAAATATAATTTGTTAGAATATCACGTAACATGTAATTTATATCTTATTTTTATCAATGTATTTGGTTAACAGGTTTGTATTGTAGGTGGGGTACACTTGTACATTACTCAAAGAGGCAACGTTTTGAATATTAGAATGTATAGCTTAGACAAAAATGAATACATTTTTCATAGCTTGCTTGAATAATTAATCTTCGACTAGGAAATATTATTTGTATATTAATTTCAACAGTTGTACAGAAAGTATAAAACTAAGTATACAAACTGTAACTAATTTATTTAATAAAATGATATAAAATGGTTGTACGTTCCTAGACCAAGTTTATTCCTGGAATAGGAATATTGTCTATAGAGAACAAAATATTGCGTTGTTTAAGTGGGCTTTGGAATAAAATAAATTCACTGAATAAATACATATTTTAATATTTTTTAGTTTAACAAAGGTGAATAAAAGGAAAACAAAATGAAACTCAAATTAATGATAGTTAGAAAACGTACATTTTATGAGTATTTGTGCCTTCCTAGGCAACTTGTTGAGCAGCAGAAAATGTTGTATTTTATTTTATTACTTTACAAACGAGCTAATTACAGTACGAGGATTTGCTGGACTCCTACATCTGAGAAACAATAGTATTTTCTCCAGTTAAGTAGGCCAGTTTCCGTAGGTTTTTAAATGAATTGAAACAATTTTGATGGTACAATATTTTTCAAGTCAATAAATAATTAAGTTAATAGAAAATAGCAGGTATACAACTTGCTTAAATTATAATTGGGTTTCTGAAATCAAAATCTTTTCTATCTAAAAAAGGTTAATTTATTTATAGTAATTTCAGTAATAACAATATCTATATAAGTATCTAAGTAGGTTTTCCAGTAAAAAAAATGAGCCATTAAATAAATAATAAACGATAATTAATTATTTTAAACATAATTAATTTGTGTTAAATGAATATCACGATTGAAGTTACATTAGAGCCTTACGAACCATCTTTCCTTTATACATATTATTTCCTTTCTTTGCAACATGTAACTAATTATTTTTGATATAAACTGCATATATTTAAAAATATTATTTATTTATAAAAGTACAGCTAGTTGCCTTATATTTTGTAGTTTTACTAATGAAAAGAAGAAAGTACGTGCTGTGGTTATATTTGTAGCTAAATCTATATATTTATTGGACTATGCGTTTTTAATTGCGATATATTATTGTCTACATTAGTGCTAAGATTGCTACCACATAAAAAATACATCAAATGATAAGAACTCTTCCCAAGTTAAAATTATAAAATCAATTTTATAAGTGGAGATCATTTATATTTATTTGTATTTTACTTTTATAAGCTGAAGATTATTTTTGAATTTTATTGCACTGTTTCGTATCACGGATATGTTTGAGTGATTATGTAACTTGAGTCACGATTAATGAAAGTGAAAGGACTATATTTGGTTGGTTTTTGAGTTATTTTAACTGTCTGGAATGAAACAGGAAAGGTCTAATATTGAAGCAGGAACAGTGATGTGCTCAAAGTAATGAAATACCCGTCACACAAAAGCTTTTTAATATTAGCGTCATTTTAACCTGGCACAAATTGTGCTCTGTGTTTTATAATTATTGCTACATACAGAAATAAATGTTGAGTAATATATATATATGTCTTTTAGTTATCTGACAAAAATATATTACATTTTAGCTATTTAATTAACAATCCAAAAATTCAATAGAGAATAAGAACAATTAATTAGTTGTAACTTGTAAACAAGTATTGCATTGCTATGTTTAAAATACTTTTATTATTTATGTTTAAAAAAGTACATTTATAGTTGAAATAGACTCACTTTGACCTTTGGACCCAAGATGGCGGCGCAGTGGTACCAACCCTCCCCCCCTCCCCCCTCAAATTTCCCTCAAATTCCCAAAATTCCCAAAATTCCCTCAAATTCCCAAATTTCCCTCAAATTCCCAAATTACCCTCAAATGTCCCCCATATTACCCTCAAATTTCCCTCAAATTCCCAAATTACCCTCAAATAACCCTCAAATTTCCCTCAAATTCCCAAATTACCCTCAAATGTCCCCCAAATTACCCTCAAATGTCCCTCAAATAACCCTCAAATTTCCCTCAAATTCTTAAATAACCCTCAAATTTCCCTCAAATTCCCAAATTAGCCTCAAATTTCCCTCAAATTACCCAATTTCCCACATTTCCCCTCATATTTCCCCCCAAATTACCCTAAAATTCCCAAATTTCCCCCCAAATTCCCTTGTTATACGATATAAGATACACTTTTTTGTCCAATATGACGTCTTTCCCTCCCAAAATTCCCGCCAAAAATTCCCTCAGCCAAGATGGTGACCTTAGACTATATAAAATGAACTTTTTTGTCCAATATGGCGTCTTTTTCCATGATATACTATATAAAATTCACTTTTTTTGTCCAATATGGCGTCTTTTTCCATGATATACTATATAAAATTCACTTTTTTGTCCAATATGGCGTCTTTCTCACCCAAAATTCCCTCCAAAATTCCTTATCCAATATGGCGGACTTTACACTATAATAAATGTAAAAAGATGACAACCGGATCCAAGATGGCGGTCTTTCCCTTCGAGTACTTCCGACGACCGTCGACTACCTTCGTACACGTCGTCTGCTGGTCGGGCGCGCATGCGCGTTGTTACTTTACTCATATATACACCATAACAAAATTAATATTTCATACACTATAATAAAATTAATATTTCATATACTCTATGTGCTCGACCCGATCGTAGCGCACCTGGTGGCAAAACTTAGCACATCCTTTCGGAAACATGGCGCCTTCGGAAGGGAAGTCCCAGGTGGGAAAATTCCCTCCAAAAATTCCCTCATCCAATATAGCGGACTATACACTATATAAAATGTAAAAATATGACAACCGGATCCAATATGGTGTCTTTCCCTCCTAAAATTCCCGCCAAAAATTCCTCATCCAATATGGCGGACTATACACTATATAAAATGAACTTTTTTGTCCAATATGACGTCTTTCCCTCCTAAAATTCCCTCCAAAAATTCCTTATCCAATATGGCGGACTTTATACTATAACAAATGTATAAAGATGACAACCGGATCCAAGATGGCGGTCTTTCCCTTCGGGTACTTCCGGCGACCGTCGGCTACCTTCGTACACGTCGTCTGCTGGTCTGGCGCACACCCAAATGCCACGCTCTGATTACTTATTTAATTTTTATCAACTTTTTAATAAATACACTGTTAATATACGCTCTTACCTTCGGACACTCATCCATGGCTTCCTACACTGTTACCTATATCGAATCACAGATCATCCTCAAGCCCCTACTTAACACTCTAGGCAACCCGCAATACACGTTTTTAATTAATTATTTATTCAAAAATGAAGGGATAATTCTTTTTATTTAATCTGTTTATAATTTGTAATACACTGTTATTCTATCCATTTTAATTAAATTTTTCTCAATTTTAACAAAACACAGATAACATTACGCTCTTAGCGTTGGGTACTCACACGCTCTACACTGTTACCTAACTATCGAACAGTCATCCTCATGCCCTACTTAACACTCTAAGTCCAACACGCAATACACGTTTTTAATTAATTACTTATTCAAAATGAAGGATAATTCTTTTTATTTAATCTGTTTATAATTTGTAATACACTGTTATTCTATCCATTTTAATTAAATTTTTCTCAAATCTTAACAAATACACAGATAACATACGCTCTTAGCTTTGGGTACTCATCCAAGGCTTCCTACACTGTTACCTATACTTATCTATCGAATCACAGATCATCCTCAAGCCCCCTACTTAACACTCTAGGCAACCCCGCAATACACGTTTTTAATTAATTATTTATTCAAAATGAAGGAGCAATTCTTTTTATTTATCTGTTTATAATTTGTTAATACACTGTTATTCTATCCATTTTAATTAAATTTTTCTCAAATTTTAACAAATACACAGATAACATACGCTCTTAGCTTTGGGTACTCATCCAAGGCTTCCTACACTGTTACCTATATCGAATCACAGATCATCCTCAAGCCCCTACTTAACACTCTAGGCAACCAGCAATACACGTTTTTAATTAATTATTTATTCAAAATGAAGGAGCAATTCTTTTTATTTAATCTGTTTATAATTTGTAATACACTGTTATCCTATCCATTTTAATTAATTTTTTATTTTATATTAAATACTCTGTTAACATGCGCTCTTACCTTCAACTACCATCTACTTCCGGTTAACTTCGTATTAACCCGACATCCTCTAAACCTAACACGCTAGCTTAACGCTCTTACCCATGCCTAACCGAACTATTCAACCTAAATTACTTTGCTCGGTGCCACCGACAGTACATTCAGTTCTCGCACAACACAGGAACTGACCTCAATATTTTTTGCTATTTTAATTGGCACCAGACGGACTGCATATCAACCACATGTTAACCCTAGAGGTCAAGTTTAGTGATATCAATGCATTTCCTCACAGATAGTCGTAGAATCCGACCATATCTGGTCTTTTATTAAACAAAACGAAAGAATTATTGGTATTATAGTCCCGTACTTTTAAAAAAAGAGAGCAATAATAATTTATTTACACACTACGTTTTATTCAGTAAAATCAATCGATATTCTTGTTATTACCAATTATCATACGTAATACATAGAACCTTTTACAATAATTTGTGCTTTATATTTAAATTATTACGAGTAAACTTAATTTTAACAAAGTTTTATCAATTTGTTTTGTTGTAAATTCCATAATTTATAAAAATGCTAACACATTACATGTGTAATAATGAGAGATCGTACATCAAATTATACCGTATTTTCTAAAGTTTTTATAGTTTAGGTAGGATTTTAAACAATATGTATAGCATTTATAACCGAATTATTGTATGTTAACCAACCTAAACTTACAAATAACAATTATTATATCCACAAACACATGATAAATGAAGTGTAATAACCTCAAACACAAGATAATTCCTCACACTTTATATACACCATAGCAATACACTATTTACTGTATTTGAGACGTTAATCGTAGAGGTATGGGTCTTGAATGAGTGTAGATGAATGAGTGTAGTCTTTGTTACTAACTAAGGCTGCTGGACCCTTTGATATATCATCTATTAAAACACAATATTAAGGAAAACTATGACATGGAACCCAAACCACATAGTATTGATTTTATTTCAAACAAACTGTCAGTTTAAAAAACATTCTAACAGAAGAGTAAATTCCATCCAAAAGTAAGAAAAAATCAAAGATACATACAAATTTCAGAAAAAGAGTCATTTTACACAAAAATGTGTTGAAACATTGTTCAAATCAAGGAAGAACTACCAACATAGTACTCTCCAAACCCCTTAAAGTTGAGTTAAAATGCACATAAATAGGGATATTTGTGTACAAAATATGTTATAATTCCCTAAAAGCATTAAAATGCAGTGTCATAACAATGATATTCACCCTAAACATTAAAAAACCCTTTAAAATACTCTTATAGAAACCTTTATAAACTTAATTTGAGCTCAAAACAACGTACAAAACTGATGTAACACTTGTAAATTAATTGTTTAACCTACATAGCTATTTAGTTGACTCCAAACATTTGACAAAGTGTAAGTACCCAATATGAATAAATTCTCTATAATGTTCACATTTTAAGCTTGATTTTAACAAAACCTGGTGCTATTGATTCTTTGCACATTAAACAAATAAACAAATAGTTAGTTGAAACGTCTCTGTTGTAGAAACCGTGGTATTAACAGTAAGAAAGTTTGGTTTCTTTTGACTATAATATACTCGATCAGAAAATGTATATACACCACTCCCAAAGACCCAAACACACGGAGAACCTAGAACACACAACACCCTTGACAGATCACCTACATAAAATAATAAATGTACGTACATACATACATACATATCCACTACATAAAACCTATGATTGACACTCAACATTCATGGATGACCACCTACCATACATACGTACACCATAAAACCATGACTTAACAGTCCACACGCCTACTCAAAACACAACACCTCTGATAGATAATCCACCTAACCACTACATAAAACCTATGATTGACACTCAACATTCATGGATGACCACCTACCATACATACGTACACCATAAAACCATGACTTAACAGTCCACACACCTACTCAAAACACAACACCTCTGATAGATAATCCACCTAACCACTACATAAAACCTATGATTGACACTCAACATTCATGGATGACCACCTACCATACATACGTACACCATAAAACCATGACTTAACAGTCAACACGCCTACTCAAAACACAACACCTCTGATAGATAATCCACCTAACCACTACATAAAACCTATGATTGACACTCAACATTCATGGATGACCACCTACCATACATACGTACACCATAAAACCATGACTTAACAGTCCACACGCCTACTCAAAACACAACACCTCTGATAGATAATCCACCTAACCACTACATAAAACCTATGATTGACACTCAACATTCATGGATGACCACCTACCATACATACGTACACACCATAAAACCATGACTTAACAGTCCACACGCCTACTCAAAACACAACACCTCTGATAGATAATCCACCTAACCACTACATAAAACCTATGATTGACACTCAACATTCATGGATGACCACCTACCATACATACGCATTACACACCATAAAACCATGACTTAACAGTCCACACGCCTACTCAAAACACAACACATCTGATAGATAATCCACCTAACCACTACATAAAACCTATGATTGACACTCAACATTCATGGATGACCACCTACCATACATACGTACACCATAAAACCATGACTTAACAGTCCACACACCTACTCAAAACACAACTTCTCTGATAGATAATCCACCTAACCACTACATAAAACCTATGATTGACACTAAACATTCATGGATGACCACCTACCATACATACATACACCATAAAACCATGACTTAACAGTCCACCCGCCTACCTCTGCACACACAATTCCTTAGGACACACCCTCCTCCCACCACTCATCCTACAGACAAATCTCCATGAGAACTACCCATCCACCATAAAAACACTATTGCTTCATATAATCATGTTTCAAAATAACATTATTACACTGTAAGATAGGTTTAATATAGCTAAAGACCTAAAGTGTTTCCTAAAATTCTGTTTTCTCTAGAAATTTGAGAGTCGTTGGTCGATAACATCCAAACTAAACATAGAAAATAAGAATCAGCTAGTAGTTTCATAGAAATTCTGCTATACAACTAAAAAAATATGAGAAAAAATTAGGTTTAAAAACAATGAACACAGAAAAAATTAGGTTTAAAAACAATGAGAACAGAAAAAATTAGTTAGGTTAAAAAAATGAACACAGAAAAAGTTAGGTTTAAAAAAATGAACATGGAAAAAGTTAGGTTAGCAAACATCAGAAAAGTAAGTCTAGCAAACAACCGAAAGGTTCATTGCTATCCTTACATTTCCGAAAAGTTGTTAAAATTAACAAAACTCATAAAATGTCCCATTTTATGAGTTTTGTTAATTTTAACTGAACTTTTCTGATGTTTGCTAACCTAACTTTTTCTATGTTCATTTTTTTAAACCTAACTTTTTCTGTGTTCATTTTTTTAACCTAACTAATTTTTTCTGTTCTCATTGTTTTTAAACCTAATTTTTTCTGTGTTCATTGTTTTTAAACCTAATTTTTTCTGTGTTCATTGTTTTTAAACCTAATTTTTTCTCATATTTTTTTAGTTGTATAGCAGAATTTCTATGAAACTACTAGCTGATTCTTATTTTCTATGTTTAGTTTGGATGTTTTCGACCAACGACTCTCATATTTCTAGAGAAAACAGAATTTTAGGAAACACTTTAGGTCTTTAGCTATATTAAACCTATCTTACAGTGTAATAATGTTATTTTGAAACATGATTATATGAAGCAATAGTGTTTTTATGGTGGATGGGTAGTTCTCATGGAGATTTGTCTGTAGGATGAGTGGTGGGAGGAGGGTGTGTCCTAAGGAATTGTGTGTGCAGAGGTAGGCGGGTGGACTGTTAAGTCATGGTTTTATGGTGTATGTATGTATGGTAGGTGGTCATCCATGAATGTTGAGTGTCAATCATAGGTTTTATGTAGTGGTTAGGTGGATTATCTATCAGAGGTGTTGTGTTTTGAGTAGGTGTGTGGACTGTTAAGTCATGGTTTAATGGTGTACGTATGTATGGTAGGTGGTCATCCATGAATGTTGAGTGTCAATCATAGGTTTTATGTAGTGGTTAGGTGGATTATCTATCAGAGGTGTTGTGTTTTGAGTAGGCGGGTGGACTCTTAAGTCATGGTTTTATGGTGTACGTATGTATGGTAGGTGGTCATCCATGAATAATTAGTGTCAATCATAGGTTTTATGTAGTGGTTAGGTGGATTATCTATCAGAGGTGTTGTGTTTTGAGTAGGCGTGTGGACTGTTAAGTCATGGTTTTATGGTGTACGTATGTATGTTAGGTGGTCATCCATGAATGTTGAGTGTCAATCATAGGTTTTATGTAGTGGTTAGGTGGATTATCTATCAGAGGTGTTGTGTTTTGAGTAGGCGTGTGGACTGTTAAGTCATGGTTTTATGGTGTACGTATGTATGGTAGGTGGTCATCCATGAATGTTGAGTGTCAATCATAGGTTTTATGTAGTGGTTAGGTGGATTATCTATCAGAGGTGTTGTGTTTTGAGTAGGCGTGTGGACTGTTAAGTCATGGTTTTATGGTGTACGTATGTATGGTAGGTGGTCATCCATGAATGTTGAGTGTCAATCATAGGTTTTATGTAGTGGTTAGGTGGATTATCTATCAGAGGTGTTGTGTTTTGAGTAGGTGTGTGGACTGTTAAGTCATGGTTTTATGGTGTACGTATGTATGGTATGTGGTCATCCATGAATGTTGAGTGTCAATCATAGGTTTTATGTAGTGGTTAGGTGGATTATCTATCAGAGGTGTTGTGTTTTGAGTAGGTGTGTGGACTGTTAAGTCATGGTTTTATGGTGTACGTATGTATGGTAGGTGGTCATCCATGAATGTTGAGTGTCAATCATAGGTTTTATGTAGTGGATATGTATGTATGTATGTACGTACATTTATTATTTTATGTAGGTGATCTGTCAAGGGTGTTGTGTGTTCTAGGTTCTCCATGTGTTTGGGTCTTTTGGAGTGGTGTATATACATTTTCTGATCGAGTATATTATAGTCAAAAGAAACTAAACTTTCTTACTGTTAATACCACGGTTTCTACAACAGAGACGTTTCAACTAACTATTTGTTTATTTGTTTAATGTGCAAAGAATCAATAGCACCAGGTTTTGTTAAAATCAAGCTTAAAATGTGAACATTATAGAGAATTTATTCATATTGGGTACTTACACTTTGTCAAATGTTTGGAGTCAACTAAATAGCTATGTAGGTTAAACAATTAATTTACAAGTGTTACATCAGTTTTGTACGTTGTTTTGAGCTCAAATTAAGTTTATAAAGGTTTCTATAAGAGTATTTTAAAGGGTTTTTTAATGTTTAGGGTGAATATCATTGTTATGACACTGCATTTTAATGCTTTTAGGGAATTATAACATATTTTGTACACAAATATCCCTATTTATGTGCATTTTAACTCAACTTTAAGGGGTTTGGAGAGTACTATGTTGGTAGTTCTTCCTTGATTTGAACAATGTTTCAACACATTTTTGTGTAAAATGACTCTTTTTCTGAAATTTGTATGTATCTTTGATTTTTTCTTACTTTTGGATGGAATTTACTCTTCTGTTAGAATGTTTTTTAAACTGACAGTTTGTTTGAAATAAAATCAATACTATGTGGTTTGGGTTCCATGTCATAGTTTTCCTTTTGTGTTTTAATAGATGACATATCAAAGGGTCCAGCAGCCTTAGTTAGTAACAAAGACTACACTCATTCATCTACACTCATTCAAGACCCATACCTCTACGATTAACGTCTCAAATACAGTAAATAGTGTATTGCTATGGTGTATATAAAGTGTGAGGAATTATCTTGTGTTTGAGGTTATTACACTTCATTTATCATGTGTTTGTGGATATAATAATTGTTATTTGTAAGTTTAGGTTGGTTAACATACAATAATTCGGTTATAAATGCTATACATATTGTTTAAAATCCTACCTAAACTATAAAAACTTTAGAAAATACAGTATAATTTGATGTACGATCTCTCATTATTACACATGTAATGTGTTAGCATTTTTATAAATTATGGAATTTACAACAAAACAAATTGATAAAACTTTGTTAAAATTAAGTTTACTCGTAATAATTTAAATATAAAGCACAAATTATTGTAAAAGGTTCTATGTATTACGTATGATAATTGGTAATAACAAGAATATCGATTGATTTTACTGAATAAAACGTAGTGTGTAAATAAATTATTATTGCTCTCTTTTTTTAAAAGTACGGGACTATAATACCAATAATTCTTTCGTTTTGTTTAATAAAAGACCAGATATGGTCGGATTCTACGACTATCTGTGAGGAAATGCATTGATATCACTAAACTTGACCTCTAGGGTTAACATGTGGTTGATATGCAGTCCGTCTGGTGCCAATTAAAATAGCAAAAAATATTGAGGTCAGTTCCTGTGTTGTGCGAGAACTGAATGTACTGTCGGTGGCACCGAGCAAAGTAATTTAGGTTGAATAGTTCGGTTAGGCATGGGTAAGAGCGTTAAGCTAGCGTGTTAGGTTTAGAGGATGTTGGGTTAATACGAAGTTAACCGGAAGTAGATGGTAGTTGAAGGTAAGAGCGCATGTTAACAGAGTATTTAATATATATGTATGTATGTATGTACGTACATTTATTATTTTATGTAGGTGATCTGTCAAGGGTGTTGTGTGTTCTAGGTTCTCCATGTGTTTGGGTCTTTGGGAGTGGTGTATATACATTTTCTGATCGAGTATATTATAGTCAAAAGAAACCAAACTTTCTTACTGTTAATACCACGGTTTCTACAACAGAGACGTTTCAACTAACTATTTGTTTATTTGTTTAATGTGCAAAGAATCAATAGCACCAGGTTTTGTTAAAATCAAGCTTAAAATGTGAACATTATAGAGAATTTATTCATATTGGGTACTTACACTTTGTCAAATGTTTGGAGTCAACTAAATAGCTATGTAGGTTAAACAATTAATTTACAAGTGTTACATCAGTTTTGTACGTTGTTTTGAGCTCAAATTAAGTTTATAAAGGTTTCTATAAGAGTATTTTAAAGGGTTTTTTAATGTTTAGGGTGAATATCATTGTTATGACACTGCATTTTAATGCTTTTAGGGAATTATAACATATTTTGTACACAAATATCCCTATTTATGTGCATTTTAACTCAACTTTAAGGGGTTTGGAGAGTACTATGTTGGTAGTTCTTCCTTGATTTGAACAATGTTTCAACACATTTTTGTGTAAAATGACTCTTTTTCTGAAATTTGTATGTATCTTTGATTTTTTCTTACTTTTGGATGGAATTTACTCTTCTGTTAGAATGTTTTTTAAACTGACAGTTTGTTTGAAATAAAATCAATACTATGTGGTTTGGGTTCCATGTCATAGTTTTCCTTAATATTGTGTTTTAATAGATGATATATCAAAGGGTCCAGCAGCCTTAGTTAGTAACAAAGACTACACTCATTCATCTACACTCATTCAAGACCCATACCTCTACGATTAACGTCTCAAATACAGTAAATAGTGTATTGCTATGGTGTATATAAAGTGTGAGGAATTATCTTGTGTTTGAGGTTATTACACTTCATTTATCATGTGTTTGTGGATATAATAATTGTTATTTGTAAGTTTAGGTTGGTTAACATACAATAATTCGGTTATAAATGCTATACATATTGTTTAAAATCCTACCTAAACTATAAAAACTTTAGAAAATACGGTATAATTTGATGTACGATCTCTCATTATTACACATGTAATGTGTTAGCATTTTTATAAATTATGGAATTTACAACAAAACAAATTGATAAAACTTTGTTAAAATTAAGTTTACTCGTAATAATTTAAATATAAAGCACAAATTATTGTAAAAGGTTCTATGTATTACGTATGATAATTGGTAATAACAAGAATATCGATTGATTTTACTGAATAAAACGTAGTGTGTAAATAAATTATTATTGCTCTCTTTTTTTAAAAGTACGGGACTATAATACCAATAATTCTTTCGTTTTGTTTAATAAAAGACCAGATATGGTCGGATTCTACGACTATCTGTGAGGAAATGCATTGATATCACTAAACTTGACCTCTAGGGTTAACATGTGGTTGATATGCAGTCCGTCTGGTGCCAATTAAAATAGCAAAAAATATTGAGGTCAGTTCCTGTGTTGTGCGAGAACTGAATGTACTGTCGGTGGCACCGAGCAAAGTAATTTAGGTTGAATAGTTCGGTTAGGCATGGGTAAGAGCGTTAAGCTAGCGTGTTAGGTTTAGAGGATGTTGGGTTAATACGAAGTTAACCGGAAGTAGATGGTAGTTGAAGGTAAGAGCGCATGTTAACAGAGTATTTAATATAAAATAAGAAATTATTTAAAATGGATAGGGTAACAGTGTATTACAAATTATAAACAGATTAAATATAAAGAATTGTCCCTTCATTTTTGAATAAATAATTAATTAAAAACGTGTATTGCGGGTTGCCTAGAGTGTTAAGTAGGGGCTTGAGGATGATCTGTGATTCGATATAGGTAACAATGTAGGAAGCCGTGGATGAGTACCCAAAGCTAAGAGCGTATTTTATCTGTGTATTTGTTAAAATTTGAGAAAAATTTAATTAAAATGGATAGAATAACAGTGTATTACAAATTATAAACAGATTAAATAAAAAGAATTATCCCTTCATTTTTGAATTAATAATTAATTAAAAACGTGTATTGCGGGTTGCCTAGAGTGTTAAGTAGGGGCTTGAGGATCAATAGATAAGTATAGGTAACAGTGTAGGAAGCCTTGGATGAGTACCCAAAGCTAAGAGCGTATGTTATCTGTGTATTTGTTAAAATTTGAGAAAAATTTAATTAAAATGGATAGAATAACAGTGTATTACAAATTATAAACAGATTAAATAAAAAGAATTATCCCTTCATTTTTGAATAAATAATTAATTAAAAACGTGTATTGCGGGTTGCCTAGAGTGTTAAGTAGGGGCTTGAGGATGATCTGTGATTCGATATAGGTAACAGTGTAGGAAGCCATGGATGAGTGTCCGAAGGTAAGAGCGTATATTAACAGTGTATTTATTAAAAAGTTGATAAAAATTAAATAAGTAATCAGAGCGTGGCATTTGGGTGTGCGCCAGACCAGCAGACGACGTGTACGAAGGTAGCCGACGGTCGCCGGAAGTACCCGAAGGGAAAGACCGCCATCTTGGATCCGGTTGTCATCTTTATACATTTATTATAGTATAAAGTCCGCCATATTGGATAAGGAATTTTTAGAGGGAATTTTAGGAGGGAAAGACGTCATATTGGACAAAAAAAGTTCATTTTATATAGTGTATAGTCCGCCATAGTGGATGAGGATTTTTTGGCGGGAATTTTAGGAGGGAAAGACGTCATATTGGATCCGGTTGTCATATTTTTACATTTTATATAGTGTATAGTCCGCCATATTGGATGAGGGAATTTTTGGAGGGAATTTTCCCACCTGGGACTTCCCTTCCGAAGGCGCCATGTTTCCGAAAGGATGTGCTAAGTTTTGCCACCAAGTGCGCTACGATCGGGTCGAGCACATAGAGTATATGAAATATTAATTTTATTATAGTGTATGAAATATTAATTTTGTTATGGTGTATATATGAGTAAAGTAACAACGCGCATGCGCGCCCGACCAGCAGACGACGTGTACGAAGGTAGTCGACGGTCGTCGGAAGTACTCGAAGGGAAAGACCGCCATCTTGGATCCGGTTGTCATCTTTTTACATTTATTATAGTGTAAAGTCCGCCATATTGGATAAGGAATTTTGGAGGGAATTTTGGGTGAGAAAGACACCATATTGGACAAAAAAGTGAATTTTATATAGTATATCATGGAAAAAGACGCCATATTGGACAAAAAAAGTGAATTTTATATAGTATATCATGGAAAAAGACGCCATATTGGACAAAAAAGTTCATTTTATATAGTCTAAGGTCACCATCTTGGCTGAGGGAATTTTTGGCGGGAATTTTGGGAGGGAAAGACGTCATATTGGACAAAAAAGTGTATCTTATATCGTATAACAAGGGAATTTGGGGGGAAATTTGGGAATTTTAGGGTAATTTGGGGGGAAATATGAGGGGAAATGTGGGAAATTGGGTAATTTGAGGGAAATTTGAGGGTAATTTGGGAATTTGAGGGAAATTTGAGGGTTATTTGGGAATTTGAGGGAAATTTGAGGGTTATTTGAGGGAAATTTGAGGGTAATTTGGGGGAAATTTGAGGGTAATTTGGGAATTTGAGGGAAATTTGAGGGTTATTTGAGGGTAATTTGGGAATTTGAGGGAAATTTGAGGGTAATTTGGGGGAAATTTGAGGGTAATTTGGGAATTTGAGGGAAATTTGGGAATTTGAGGGAATTTTGGGAATTTGAGGGAAATTTGAGGGGGGAGGGGGGGAGGTTTGGTACCACTGCGCCGCCATCTTGGGTCCAAAGGTCAAAGTGAGTTTATTTCAACTATAAATGTACTACTGTCATATCAGTGAATATTCTTCTCTTCAATAAGAATCCTCATAATGTTGTAGGTTTCAATGATAATAATCCACGTATATAAGGGCATTTATTAACATTAACATAATGTGGGACATTAACCACAGTTTTCTAATTTTAACTATGAAGTAAAGTGCACCAATAACAAGTGCATTTCATAAATGCTTACTGCTTGAGAAACCTTTCTGTTGAGTAAAGATCCATATTAAGAATAGTAAAGAAATGTCAGTATACTATAAAATACCAAGAAACAGTTATAAATTATTTTAAACATAAAATCTTTCCATCAGTTCCCTTCAGTTACCTGATATTTACTGATATTACAACCTAGCTACGTAAGCTCATTATCTGAAATGGTAGATGTGAAGTTGAACTCTAAGCATATAAAAAAACTTCAAGGAAACAAAATCATCAGTTAGTTTATATGTGATTATTATAAAGGATTTTGAAACACAGTACCCATCGTTATAAAATTGAACGCAACACTTAAAACTTGACGTCAATAACTTTCTACTAGTAGCAAATTTTCTCTCATAACATAGTCGAAAACTAATGATTTTATGATAAAACTACTAAGCAAGATAAAATTCAGTAACAAGTATTTAGCTATATTATATCGCGTATGGTTTTTTGTCAGCTACCATTATTTAAATGTAAAAATATATCAAATCTGTGTTTTTTATACTTGGAAAAAACTCCAAAAGTCATTAGATTACAATACAAATTAAAAATAAATAAATAAATAATGAGTGACCTGTCACAAAGCTAAATCCAATCAATCAAGCAATTTAACCCCTGGCTCACTGATAGCGTTAAACAGCGCAAGTGGCTCTCTGAACTATGTGATCCATTGTTTGGATAAACTCCCCTTAACCACATGACTGATCTACTGTCAATCCTCATTTGAATATACAGTAAAGATAATGAGAATCTGCCCACTCCAGTTCAGAACCGATTCAAGAGTGTCCACTCCCTACGAGTGAGATTTATCCCACCTACAGGTATTAACGGATCGTTAGTGAGGAACTTATTTCGTCCACCAAAACTGTTCCACGCTAAGGCCATTTTTTATCACGCTACGGCCGAATTGGGCGAGAAGTTTGAACTGCTCAACTGGAAGTACGTAAAGGTGTGTTTCGAGATTTTCAGCGATCGTTCTGACATGGGAGATCATGGGTAATGGAGAGGTACGGGGCATTCAAGATCTTATTGAATTCTTTATTAATGCCTCCTGACGTTTTATTTCTGGAGGATCTATATTGTGCATCACCGGGAACCAAGGTAGTGAAGTTGCCATGAGAGTTCCACTAATAGCTCTATTAAGATGGACATAAATAACTTTTGTATGTGTGCTATTTATCCATATGGGAGCACTGTATTCAGCAGCTAAATAAACCAGTGACAAAGAAACGTACACGTACGCAGGACGTGTGCGTTGGCTCCCCAAGTTGTTCCAGCAATATGATGCAGTACATTTTTTCCCAGGTTTTAATTTTAGCTGCCGTTTTTTGAAGATGGCTTTTAAACGTCAGCGATCGATCTAACGTTACTCCCTGATACTGTGGTTGATCATTGTGATGGAGTTTTACGCTATTTAGAAAGATGTTTAATTTTCGATTAGGTAGTTGATTACTTAGGTGGAAGCAGGCTACTTCGGGTTTTGATTCATCTTCCAGGTTCTAAAATATTCTTCGAAGGTTGCAATATCATTTGTGAGTGTTTCTTCAGTATCTTTGAAGCCCTTTGTTTTGGTAAGGTGAAGCAATATCGTCTGCGTATATACATTTTCTACACTTGGTGATTGGGATGTCAGCTGTATACACGTTGAATAAAATTGGCGAAAGTACGGACCAACTATGTGATAAAGATTATAAATTCTTTCTTTATATGACTTCTATTTTCTTTATATCCTTATATTAAAATTGTTTTATAATTTATTTTTGTTAAACTGTTATTTAAAGTAATTAGGTTTTTTAAAGAGATCAAGTATCAACTCTTATAATATGCTAAACTCTGACCTCTAGGTTGGAATCAGGTTTACTTTTTTCCAGAATCCGTATCCATAGTTAATAAATTGAAATACAGTTTAAAAGATGTATTCTATTGAGTACATACACGTGACCAATATGGCTCTTCGGTGAAAGCACTGTCTATACTGTTAACAATAAATAGTTTGTCAAAGTCTTTTGTAGTGCCCTTTCATTTGTAAAAGTAATCACATTAATTTCGTTTTATATAAAGCAGTTTATACTTAGATTATTATTTATAATCTTGTATACCACTTTGTAGAAGGTGCTGGTATAGCGTAGCCGAAACTGTTAAACCAATAAATTCAACTACTTTGTTGTGATTCACCATTTATATAGTGTGGATTGGTAAATACTGTCAAGGAGTAGGTAAAAACGTAAGTTAAATTACATTAGAATTAGACATGTAAAGACGAGTTATATTACATTTCTATTTAAATACATAGATTCTAATGACTATTAACAAAAACTAATACTTGATTTAATCAAACTCAAATGGTAAGTGATTTTTGAGTGATTTCTTCACCGTTAAAAATCTCTAAGGCGAATAACATCATTGCTTTTATAGTATAGTATAGTATTGGTATAAATCAAAATTATAAACACGACCAGACTTCAGCAATCATGTTGAGCTTGATCTAAAGAAACTTAAGACCAACCAACCAACGTTTTAAAAAGCTCATGCAACAAATTAAGTACAATTTTTACTTAAAAATCGGATTTTTAAATTACAACAAGCCTCAATGTAGTTTATCAGCTCATCTATGTATGTTACACATTATGTAGCTTGTTATATTACATATAACTGATATTTAATTATTTTTATGTAATACAAAAACAAACAGAAATATAACAATTAACATACTTAGTAATTAGTTAAAAAAGGATGATTTTTAATAATAAAAGAATAAATAATACTGTTTATAGTTATAATGTACCTGAATAAGACAATTCACACTATTTGCTAACACTTAGAAGCCGGGTATTCACCATCAAGAATGTCTGCCTAATGGTTACTGATATTCTTAAATTTATGATACCCGTTAGGGTTTAGTTGGCCGATTATCTCTGGTATCATAATCTCTAGAACTTATTTTAAGGCAGGCATAACAGAGAGATTAATCTGATAGATGATTCTCTAACCATGGAACACGGATTAAGACTTTAATGAACTTACTTCCTCTATGTACATTTACACTTCATTGACTACACTGTGGCTTATTAAAAGTATTATTAATCAGAATACACGTCTAATTTATTTTACAATATATTTTAAAACATTGTCAATATTACTTTATTAAAAACGTATTCTGTATTGTAACCTTACATATTGAATATTATATTGGAGATCCAAATCAGGATAAAAAAGTACATCAATACCTACAGATGTAAAGAGTTCATAGCATGTCTACATATCTTTACTAATAATAATATATTTAAATTTAATTTATCTGATTAATCAAGATATGTGCTAGTGTTGATGAGTATTGAAAATAAATGCAGTTTGTATCACAAAGTCAATCCATCGTTTATTACATAATTTGATTGGTTTCAGGAGATAGCCTTGTCCTAATGTCTGATAACGAAGGAACAGCAATGGACGTGGGCTGAATATTTAACTGTCTACTCACCTCTGACTGTGATTGAATCGGACAACCCTGAAAATGAAACTGAATGATAACCAGTTCCACTAATACCCAGTTATATTAATTAACTTTCATGTAAGGCTTTCATCAATTAAATCTTTTGTGTTGTATTTGTCAAGCCCAAGCAAGTATTTTCTCATGTTATTAAAGAAAATTATAGTAACAATTACTGATATATGCTAATACACTTAAGAAACTACGCATAAAAAAATTTACCGTATAAACAAATGAAAAAACAAAACACAAATTCAAAATACTGCAGTTTATTTTACATTAGATCAAAAACCAACATCAAACGAAGCACCACTGAGTCTTGATACATGCTTGTTTGTCTTCAAGGAGGAACTCGTCACATTTGCCTAAAGAAAGAAATCTTTGGAATAACTTCATTCAGTAGAATCCCAGAATATATAAAATTTTTAATATTTTTATGTTCATACCTAGTCCTTGACAATATTTACTAATCCTCACTAATAAGAATGACGATATCAGTTAAATCTATTGGTTTGATAGTTCCGGCTACATAATGTATATTTTGTATTAATATTACTATGTTGTATATACTTAAAAAGTAGACAAAAATATTAATAATCTAATCTAAAATAAAGTAATTAAAATATTACTGCACGAATTGTTAACCTAACCTAACCTAACCTATTCTTTCGAACCTAGTCGAAAATTTCTAAAGTCAAAAGTTTCGAAAGAGGCAAGTTGTCTTACACGATTTTTTATTAGTAGGATAACATATTGAGTGTTATCTTCTAAATTGAAATAAACTAATACCTACTTATATATGAATCATGTTAACATCAGAGGTCATCGATTGGGCGAGATACGTTATTTTTATCAGTTAATTTATGTACCATTCACAAAATCGTCTGCAATCTCTTACATACCAAACAATATGTACTACCAACAGGCTTTTGTCATGTTTTTCGAGTTTTTATTTAGGGCGTATAAAAAATCTCTTATTAACCTTAGGGAAAAATGAAACTTTCGAAAATAAAATTTAAAATTACAATTCTTTCAAGTATATCTGACGTATTGTAATTAGTTTTGAAATAATCTTCATACAAATATACAAGACTGATGTCTTTTAAAATTGTGATGGTCTCATAACTAGTCTAACACACGGTAACCTCAGATACTACAGGTATATATTTGTTAATCCATATTAAATTGATGATATTGATAAACGTTGAACAAAGATATAGTGTCAACCATTATTATTTAGTACTTATAAAACATTCTTATAATAATTAAAATGTCTGATAATATCGAATAGTAGGATGTAATATATCCACTATTTTAGGTTCTTTTTTATTTCAAATTTTGATCTAGTAAAATTTTATTTTGTTCAGTAAAATTTCGAAAACTTATTCTTTAGTTTTAATTCATTATTGATCTTGTATATTGAGATATGTTTTAATATATCTCAAAATTGGTAATAATTGTGAAACGTTTTAATATACAACTTAATAAATTTATTATGGTTTAGGTTGAAACAAAAACCTTTTATAATCTTGAGATGTAAATTAATAAATGTGACAAAATTAACGTAATAATGTAATGCATTACTTTTTAATTTCATAACATCTTTGGATGAATTAAAATCAATAAGCTACCTAATATTAGGTTAAATATTTATGTTCCTCGCTGAAGATATTAATCTGTTGTCTCAGTTTTACGTTAGACTTTGGCTATTGGGAATAATTCATATCCAATAATACTATTCTCATTGCACTTTAAGATCTCATAATACCCAACAGTTCAATGAACCATTACATTACGGGGATATACATATTATTGTAAAGTTAAGGCGATAGTTTATAACAGAGCTCGTAAACATTAAGAAGTGCAGCATAGTGTAACTTACACATGGAGCTCGGTAAACAAAAATAAAACTTGGATCTAGCTAAGCCAAGTGTGATGATTTAAAACAGTTCGTGTATTTACAGTTCTTAACTATAATTCACAAACAATGAAACTGAAATGTGACTGAAAACCATATGAATAACTTATGTACTGTTTTGAACTGTATACATTTTTTATTCAAATTCGTGTATGTCGATATTTTACTTAATTATAAATCTCTAGACATTTATTTTATTCGATATAGAGTTATAAATAAAAAATATTAACAAAGAATCAAATTTATTTATTTTTCTTAGTACATTTTATTGTAATATACGTAAAATTGTTGTCAAAATTGTCAGCACGAATTCAAACAAAGAAAATCTGGGACAAAATTAAAAATAAAGAGGCAAAATAATCGAATAAACCTTGACTAATATTTTCTCTTTCTATGATAGAATTCCCTCGATGGTTTGGCAAGTACTAAGGACCTGACATAACAACACGTACACTTTTCCCCCATTAAAAGTTCAAAGCACGTTTGAGTTTGCTGACTGTTTTAATTAAATCTACAATACTCCACCTCTTTCTGAGAATTTATGCTCCAAAGATATAACCCTTGGATACTTGAAGCATATTTTTGAGGAATTATTGTAAAATAATCGCTTGCAAATAAATGATGAAGATCTCTGTTAATAAGGAGGAGTGTTTTGGTAAACTGATTAATAATATTTGTAACTCGAACAAAGCGAATTAACCTACACTATTGTTACGTTATATGTAACATCAAGATTATGTGAAGAAGGGACTTCTTATTCCCAACTTCACCTGATTAGATAGTCGTTTTCAATTTAATTTACATTTATAGATAAATTTACAACCTCTCCAATCGTAAAAAAAATGTTGTATATGTATTACTGAAATGCAAATGCTGAAGAATTTAATGTTCTTATTGTGTTTTAGAACGAATTTAACAACTATAAAAGTAAATATTTATCTCCATAAATACTAATAAAAACACAATCAAGTTACGTTTAATTATTAGTGTCAGCTTGGAATTATTACATAGCTGTATTGTAAAGCTTGGAAAACATGGTGCTAAAATTTGATCAAAATATTTTTAAATTGTAACATAATTATCTTAAATTAGGAAATTATAAAAAATCCATAGTATAAATACGAAGTACGGCGTAATTAGTGGGTATGCAAAGGAAATAGAGAAAGGCATTTTACCAGGCGAAGTTGGGCTAAGAAGCCCTCTCTAACACTTTGAAAGGGTCGGAAGGGTGACTTCCGAACCACCATCAGTGACCAGGCAGGCGGGCTGCGTGCACGAACAGGATCGCTCAGACGGTCACCCATCCAAGGAACAGCCACACTTGTTGGTTGCTTGACGTTGTTATCTTGGGATAGCGTTGGAACCCGATCAAGCAACTTTGGACCTATGCAACTTCTAGGGGAATCAGCTAAGAAACACTAAAAATCTCATCGTTCAATGTAAACCTGCGTGTTTGTGGTAATACAACGTAAGTATCAGCTAACAATGTCATCGTTCAATGTAGACCTGCGTTATTGTGGTAATACAACGCAAGAATCAGCTAACAAACACTAACAACGTCATCGTTCAATGTGTGGTAATACAACGTAAGTATCAGCTAACAAACACTAACAACGTCATCGTTCAATGTATACCTGCGTGTTTGTGGTAATACAACGTAAGTATCAGCTGACAAACACTAACAACGTCATCGTTCAATGTATACCTGCGTGTTTGTGGTAATACAACGTAAGTATCAGCTTACAAACACTAACAATGTCATCGTTCAATGTAGACCTGCGTTATTGTGGTAATACAACGTAAGAATCAGCTAACAAACACTAACAACGTCATCGTTCAGTGTAGACCTGCGTGTTTGTGGTAATACAACGTAAGTATCAGCTAACAAACACTAACAACGTTATCGTTCAATAAAGACCTGCGTGTTTGTGGCAATACAACGTAAGTATTAGCTAACAAACACTAACAACGTCATCGTAGACCTGCGTGTTTGTGGTAATACAACGTATCGTTCAATGTAGACCTGCGTGTTTGTGGTAATACAACGTAAGTATCAGCTAACAAACACTAACATCGTCATCGTTCAATGTAGACCTGCGTGTTTGTGGTAATACAACGTAAGTATCAGCTAACAAACACTAACAACGTTATCGTTCAATGTAGACCTGCGTGTTTGTGGTAATACAACGTAAGTATCAGCTAACAAACACTAACAAAGTTATCGTTCAATAAAGACCTGCGTGTTTGTGGCAATACAACGTAAGTATCAGCTAACAAACACTAACAACGTTATCGTTCAATGTAGACCTGCGTTTTTGTGGTAATACAACGTAAGTATCAGCTAACAAACACTAACAACGTCATCGTTCAGTGTAGACCTGCGTGTTTGTGGTAATACAACGTAAGTATCAGCTAACAAACACTAACAACGTCATCGTTCAATGTATACCTGCGTGTTTGTGGTAATACAACGTAAGTATCAGCTAACAAACACTAACAACGTCATTGTTCAGTGTAGACCTGCGTTTTTGTGGTAATACAACGTAAGAATCAGCTAACAAACACTAACAACGTTATCGTTCATTAAAGACCTGCGTGTTTTGTATTTAACGTGAGTATCAGCTGACAAACACTAACAACGTCATCGTTCAATGTAGACCTGCGTTATTGTGGTAATACAACGTAAGTATCAGCTAACAAACACTAACAACGTCATCGTTCAGTGTAGACCTGCGTGTTTGTGGTAATACAACGTAAGTATTAGCTAACAAACACTAACAACGTCATCGTTCAGTGTAGACCTGCGTGTTTGTGGTAATACAACGTAAGTATCAGCTAACAAACACTAACAACGTCATCGTTCAATGTAGACCTGCGTGTTTGTGGTAATACAACGTAAGTATCAGCTAACAAACACTAACAACGTCATCGTTCAATGTAGACCTGCGTTTTTGTGGTAATACAACGTAAGTATCAGCTAACAAACACTAACAACGTTATCGTTCATTAAAGACCTGCGTGTTTTGTATTCAACGTGAGTATCAGCCAAGGAATACTTAAAACCCCACCGATCAGTGTAAATGGGTAGTAACCCGTAATTTGTGTTATTAAAACATTTAACATTTCTAAGTTGGACATTTAAATCATAACTCTTATGTGTATGTACTTTTAATCTTGCAAATGAATTATTTATATTGATGCCACTGATGCTATATTATGAACTTAATACTGATTCATTCATATACATCAGATCTATACGTTCTATACTCTTTCAAACATTAGTTTAATTCTAGTAAAATAATTATTGGTTATTAGACTAACTCCATTCTAGCAACTTTGCTCTTTTTTACGTCGACAGTGGATAAGGGGAAATTTTTCCGTGTTAAGAAAGGTACGTAAAAAAAACATATATTTAACCACTCAAATCTGTTTGGTTATTATGCGGTACATTTAGAATATGCGTTTTTCCTGAACAGTTATTTATTTTATCAAATTATTTTCATATAAGTCAGATCATAATAATACAATGGTGTCAAATATTGATGTCTAATTTATTTTAAAACTGTTTAATTTAAAAAATAGTATTTTTATATTTTCATTATGTTTTATACTTTCATAACCTAAACCTTACCTTTAACCTACTGAACACAAACCAACTATAATGTTTATACATGAGGGTGTTATTGGAGAATAAGCAATTAGGCGAGAGTAGAACACAGCCCTTTGTTAATGTGATATTCAATACAATTAATTCTGTTAGCCAACAAGAGTACTATGGTTTGTGGTCTGCCAGTCTCTAAAGCTCGGTTTTTGCTGGCTATATTGTTTCAGTAAACTGTTTAACTGCAATGGAGTAATTATACATCATTTGCATTACCTTCTTAATTAAGTTTTTAAAAAGTACACTCATACGAAACATGAACTTTAATAGGAAATATAACCTAAATATATGTTACATAATTAGGTCCAAGATGAATATCAACTTCTTACTTCAGGACGTAGTTATGACTTATCAAATTTTTATACTGTTAACCGAGGGTATATTATTTTAATTGGTTTTGATACATTCTACATTACACTTTCTTTCTTATTTTAAATAAAAGGAAAGGCTGATGTCTTCTTAAACCTTACTATACCCATTCCTCATAGACTATTGATCAGGCAGAGTAAGTGGGAGAACCGGTACAGAACAAAGTGGATATTACTGATAAACACCAACAGTTAAGGCCAGGAGTCGGAGCTGGGTATCTCTAGCTCAGGTACTAAGTCCTGACACTTTAGACCGCTTAGGCACTGGCTTTCCCAAATTAATGAAAAATCAGACATGGTATATTATTATTCATTATATAGATTGCACTCAGTGTAATTGAAGTCAATACAGATGTCCATTAACATCATTATATTTTTGGAGTTTGTTTTATATATTTGTGTACCTATAGGTACTACAAGAAAATTTGCTTTCGTAATATTGAGATCAGAGGCTTATATTTCATAATATGTCATATAATAGGTTTAATATTGAGATAGGTTTAATATTAAAGTTGTAATTTTATGTAATGTCTACCATGTTTTATTGTGTATTACATATATGTCACGGTAATTGCTTACTACATCAAAGTTTGGATGTTTAGTATTGGTACTGTAGGTGCAACTGAGCCTTCAACGATGTGTAAAGTGCTGTTTCCAAATTATATCGTAAATGTTGGTAAGTAATTTATTATTCAACTACACACACTTTGTTGAACTCTTGCTATTACATAATTTAATTAAACTTAACAAATAATTATTTGATTATATCTTGCAATTTCGTAGCACAAAAAGTATTTTATAAGTGGTATATATTGATCATACATATTATAAATATGATTGCTATTAAATAATCATTACCGAAGCAACAAGAAGGACGTGAGTATCTGTATCACTAATTCGATTACAAACGCCATGGTGGACCTAGCACTTGAGTGTAATATACCCTTCCGTTACACCAGCCTGAGGGGTGCGCAGTATTATTTCTGCACTCAACCCCCGCAGTACTTGGCCAGATAACGTTTGAACAGTCTAAATGGAAACCCAGATAGTCTTAATGATACCCCAACCTTTTAGTGTTTATAATTATTCACCTTTTAGAGCAAAAATAGAAATATTTTAAATAGCACCGTCAACTAGATTAAAATACAAATGTGGATATTACGTTAGACATATTCATATATGTCTAATGGAGTTTACAGTAAAATAAAATCTTTACTAATAACAATATAATATAAATTCTTTCAGACATTGGTAATTTTGTGACAGATTGTTAAACATAAAATAGTAGTAAATTTAAAAATGCTTTTAAACACTGTATAATAAACACCTAAAAAACAATACGAGTACAGTATTATTATTCTTGTGAAATAAAACACAAGAATATACACCACATATCACAGCATACTTAACAATACTTTTAATATATAATTGGGTCTGGCAGTAAACTACCTACGTTTTACTTTTAACGTAGGTATGGGTTCCAGCAGCGGAGGGGAATCTTTTCATCGATGAGCGGCTGTTCTTCACGGATGTGGATAACTTACGCCCTTATGTGTTCAACTTCCCCAACAAATAAATAAGTTTCTTATTTAAAATTTACAAAATACTTGCATGGTATAAGAATTAAAGTAACAATTATTAATGTATGCTACATGATGTATACAGCGGGTATCTGCTCTCTGATAAATAAAATAAAACCAATAATTATTATTATAAAAAATATAATAATGTATAAATAAAAACCAACACTTATAATACAAAATACATAGAATAATATTCTTTAGACAATCTAATTACAAATCCAATGATATCTAGTTTTTAAAAGTCGGATGAAAAATAACAAAAATATATAATATTTGACAGTACAATGAATAACTGACAAGTAACAACTGATAATAATAAAGTAATTTGTGATAGTCTGAAATCAGATGTTTACACAAACTTTATTGATGTACTACTGTCGGTGCAGAAATTATGTGCAGCCGAGTTTGAAGATTGTTTACCTCGTTTGATTGTTCGTGAAACATACTTCTGCGTATTTTTTATTTTATTATAAATTGTGATATTTTTTATCCTAGCTGGAAAAAAACTACCGGAATTTTAACTAGTTTTCACTGTGCATCCAGTTGATTTAGTTATTACTCATAAATGCGTTTATGTGAGGCATTTACATTTTAATACATGGTTGATAGGAATGTTTTATATAATTTTTATAAATTTTAGGAATAAAACTTTTCGAGAAAAAAGTTTTAATCAATCACCTGAAAAATTGTTTTCTTTGCTTTTTAGAGGTGTAAAATTAATTACTTGGACTTGTTGTAATCCTTACGACATGTGCAGTTACAATACATTACATTCATATGCATAAGTAAAAGCATTGGTTTTAAATCGATTTAAATCAATTTAAAATAACTTTAAATTGATAAATTTAAATTCGTTTAAAGCAAAATAAAACCACTGTATTTACTTACACATTAAAGTAATGTATCGTAAATACATCATACCGATAACAACAAGACTAAGTAATTAATTATACAACCTCTAAAAGAAAAGTAAACAATGTTTCAGGTAATTTATTAGAACTTTTTTTCTTGTAAAGTTAAAATTTTAAAACTTATAAAAATTATAGAAAACATTCATATCAACCAGGTATTGTGATATAAATGCGATAAATAAAAGGGTATTTGAGTAATAACGATGTAAACTGGATGTACAGTGAAAATTACTTGAAATTCTGGTGCTTGTTTGCTACAACTATTATAAAAATTATTTCAATTTTTAATAACATTTATTAATTAATTTAATTAGGATATGTGTTTTGGACGAACCAGAAACAATAACCTAGAGATATTATCAGAGAGTTCAGATACACCCTGTACATGTACATTTGGGCCTGTATAAAATGTTACACCCTATATTATATAAATCCTAATAACAGTAACCTTACATAAAATTACTTACTTGTTGAAAACAGTAGTGTTTTTAATTTTTCTTAAATAAAAAGGGTATTCAAATCCATCTAAATATGTTCATAACTTTCATCAGTTCTTAATTAGATTATCAGTTAATTATTTATAAATACAAATTTAAATAAGACTGAGATATTCAAGTCTTAGTCTTTTAGCATACTCTTGGAAAAGTCAGAGCCAAATTTGAACTGGTACGGTAATACTGGTATACATATTTTAGTGGCTACTTGATAAAGAGACATATACACAACCTGTCGCTGGACACCATTACGTAGCAAGGGCGTGCTTCCGGGCTCAGCTGTCTCCAGAACTTTGTGGAATTTAATTGTCCGGGAAACCATCTCACTAATATCTTTAATGCTCCATGACTTCCAAAATAACAAGGGGCAAATTTATTACCCTTCTACTATTTTAGTTAGTTAACTGGTAAAAACGCTCACTTCTTCGATACAGATGTTTGAACAACAATAACCGTTACAGACGCAGTATTCTTTCTATTCCAAAATACTTTCCTTACATTCCTTTTACATACGATATGAAACGTTTTCATAAAAGATCTCTTGGTACTATACTTAGTTTAAATATGCATGTGTGTATACATTTACGATTGTTAGTTGTATACAGCCATTTACCATAAGTAGACGAGTATTAGGAATGAACACAATTGTTAACTGAATTTAAACAATTAAAAAAACGAATATATGATACTTAAAATAAGCAATAGAAGATAGTTAATAAACGATGAAGAGGCATTGCAAATTTGGTAATTTTTTTGCTATGGAACAAGTGTATACGTATTTTAAATTGAATTTATGTATATTCAACTAAAAGTGTAATTAATATTTAATGAAAGTTAACAAAATGGATTTTTATACTCTTTTTTATATGGTCAATAAAAATAAACTACTGTTTTAAACATGTAATTAATGTTATAAAAGTAATTACGTTTAATGTTTTTATATTCGTTTCATAGTTATCTCTTTCATAAAGTCCCATATTTCCTTTCCACTTCGTACGTGTGTCTGTTTAGTCAAGTAAAACCTTATATTTTCAAATTAATTGATTTGAACCAGCCTGAAGATACTGAAATAACTTGTACAGTTAATAAGTTTTCATTAGGTATAGTAATTAAATGATTAAAAGCATTTAGACAATAAAAGATAACTGCGAGTAACTTGTGTACGATTTAGATAATCTAAGGTAATTCGGGGATATATGCCCCAGCTAAGGGGTTTACCAGTAATACTATTTGGGTAAAATGAATAAAAATCAAATTGGTTTTATATAATAACATATTTGCCTTTAATACAAACCAGTTACTGTATAAAAAAACTTATATTACTAGCTGTTATTAACAAATCAAAACATGAATACAAATGGCCATCTCTCCCGGTGCCTTGGGTGAGACGCCTCACTTTAATGGTAGAGATGCCCTAGCAATTAGAATATGTATAATGTAACTAAACACTTTTAAAACATTGCTTAAACATAGACTAACGAAATTAAACAAAAGTATATGTGTTAAAATAATAAAATATCTTTGAAATAAACGTTATTAAAAACTTTTAGGTAATTTTTTTTATTTCTCTAATTCTGTTTTTGCCGCAAGTATTGCATAGGTCTCCATACATTGTGCATGACTCATGTAACCAAAGGGAACATTTGAGACACTTGATCCAATCAACATGTTCTTTTGTGGAGTAGTAGTTTTCGTCACACTCAAGGCAATTGTTGTTATTTTGGGATTGGTCTTTAACGGTAGATGCGTTCATATTCAGGTTCTTTGATACCTTTTTGACCTTGTCCTCATATTTCACCTTTTTGTCTTTGATGTGTTGAGAAGAAGTTAGAACTTTAGCCGACTGCTTTTGCCGTTTCCTTGACCTCTCCTGGAGTTTTGGTACAGGTGAAATCTGATGTAGTAGCTTTGTAAGTGTTTCTTTGGAAGTTCCTGGCATTGGTTCAGGGGCACATTTGATTACAGCAGGCGGAGCTTGTACATCTGTCTGCTTTGCCTGATCACTTATTGAAAAGAAGTGATCAGGTATCTCTGATGGATCAAGCGGGAAAATTCCAGTCGCCTTGAATCCGTTGACAGCGGTTTCAACGGATGCTGCCTTTTTCCAAGCCTTACCAATCAACTCTGATCCTTGAATTCTAGCTATTGTAAGTCCTGGATGATGAGCAATCCACTTCCTTGCCTCTTCCTTAAAGTAGTGCTTAAGGGGTGTAAAGAATGACCGGTCCAGAGGCTGAAGAGCTTGAGTTGTGTGGCTTGGTAGACATACAATTATTATGTCGTGTTCATCAGCATATTCTAATAAATCATAGCAGTTAACGTGCGATGCATGACCATCGAGGATAAGGAGTGTCTTTCCGGGTGGTTTTCTAGGCATAAAGACTTCTTTCAGCCATCTGTAGAATATGTCACACTATTTATGTAGGAGGACTTTTCATTCATGAACACCACAGAACCTGGTGGTAACCCATCAGAGAACTCCTTCTTCTCTCGAACCCCCTTAAATATCAATGAGGGGGAGAAGTTATTGTCCTTCAGCGTTGCAACATGCAATCACAGTTATGTTCTCCCCTTTCTCTGTAGAGGTTAATACATGAACATCTTTAGCACCTTTAGTTGCAACAACCTTTCCAGCAACGTTATTTAACTGGCAGCCACTTTCATCCATGTTGAACACGTTAGCAGGCCTAGTAAATAAATAATTCTTTTCATATACTTCAGAGAGAATTTCAAAAAACTGACGAACACTCTCTATATTCATGCCTTCACTTCTTGCTACAGAGAGCCCCTGTGCTTCTCTCACACTTAACTTGGGGTTTCTCCTAAGAAAAGAGCTAAGCCAGTCATAACCAGCCATACCCGATTGAAAACTATGTTTAAGACCAATTTTTTCTGCAAATTGAAAGGCGAGAATTCTCATAGTTTCTCTATTCGTTGCAAATCCTGATTTTTCTAAACGTTGGATATGTTTCACAAGACGATTCTCGTTCTCAGCACCAAAAACACCTTGAGGCCCTAAGGATAACTTCTTGGTGTTACCCGACTGTCTTCTCCACCGAAGTGTTCGAGAGGGAATTCCGTAATACCTTGCAGCCTCGTTAAGGCCAATATCTCCTGCGTTCAGTCTTGTGATGGCCTCTCTCAACTGCTCTTCTGTCCAGTTTTCACGTGAAGATCCGGTAATCTTTCTCTTGTATAGGGTATCGTAGGCATCTTCACTGGTAAAAGAAAATCCATCAATATCAACCAATTGTGCATTTATTTTTTAAACGTATGTATATTTCATTTCAACATTTAATCGATCAAGTATAACATTAATTTTTAAATTACTGTAATTAAAAACTGTGGCAATCAATACCATTAGTGATATATTGGAAATAAAACTTATTGTTATATTGATTTATTCATGTAAACTATATGGTTTTATCATAAACATTTAATTCAATATGGAAAACTGCCACACTTTTACTTTTGAACTATTTTATTGTTAGTATATATTTTGATAGATATATTTTGAAATATATTTATTCAATTGAAAATATGTGGGGCATCTCTCTCTTATAGTATTGCGTGGGACATCTCTCCCAAATTTACGTGGGGCGTCTATTCTTTTGGCATGGGGGAGATGCACCACCGCTTGGCCAATCTACAAAGAAGCCAAGATGGCTGATCACAACAGATAGTCTAACAGTAAACTACTTACAACAATATTTAATCGATTTTATAAAAATATTCTGGTATAGTGATAAATCCCAGCCATGACACTTGACACCAAAACACTTATCTTATAACATAGGAGGAAAACATCAGTACTTACTTGAAATGTCGTTTTAGATGCCAAAATATAGTCGACAAACACATTCAACTAACACGGCGCACAGTCTCGCATCGAACAGACTAGATGGTGGCACTACTAGAGCCACCTGCCGGTTTTCTTGTGAACTACGTCAACTGGGGCATCTCTACCGGTGGGGCATCTCACCCGGAATTACCTTAGTAGTTTTAGAGAAAGATCCTGTGTCATTTAGAACAAGTATTATTTTAGAGGTGTGAGTGTAAGGGTTAGGAAAGGTAAGAATAGTTTAGAAAATTTGAATGGAGTGAGCTCATTTTTAAGATATGGAAAAAGCATATATCTTATATTATAGGATAGTTTTTATTACATCTAGGGTACTTGATGATATTGAATATTTGATTATAAGTAAAAATATAATAATATTTAAAACAATATTTAACTGTAAAAAAGTTTATCTGTGAATAAAATACAAAGAAATATATTGAAAAATGTTACGTAAAATGTAATAATTAAATACGAATCAACATTAAAATATAATGAAGAAAACATTTTTAATTGGTATATACATTAAATATAACATTAATAATCATTTATCATATATTACACCACTCTAAAGCCATTCTGACGATCTCCACATTCACTCGTTACTATAAATCACCGACTGTTATCTCCCTTGCATTACTATCAGCAAGTAAACAATCAGAAGTTATATCTCGAATGATATGGGACTTTAGGCATTGCTCCTTTATAACAATGTGGCATAAGCTTAAAAGTAAAACACGATGCAATACTGGATACACAAAATATAGTAACAATTCTCGCATTTCGAAGGCATTTCAATTTTACTTAAATCTATAATGAAACTAATACGACTTGAACAATTAAAAGGGTCAATTTGGTGTCAGTATTCATAATGTGTTAATTTTACACTCATAGAATAACATTTTGTTTAATATGTAATAATGTAATAATATCCAATTATAATAAATTGAACTAACAATGAACAAATTTAACTCATCTCATAATAAAAAGTGTTTAACTCCGAAGGTCAATGAATTTAATACTGAAAAAGATATCACTACAAAACAAAAACTCTAATGTAGGTGAAATATATTATCGTGTTCAACCAAGATTTTGAGAGTTAAGAATAAATATTTGACGATGAATGAATATTCATTCTGTCTTCGCCACTACCCGCTGTCAAAATAATAAATGTGGCCATTGTCTTGCTTCCATTCTCCCTCGACAAACTTCCAACAACTTTTAATTACATTTTGGTCAGACAATAATGATAATTTTGTATTTTATAAAGAGTGATTTTTTTGTACTTAAATGTATTTATAATTTCAAAATAATTCATCTCCCTTATATAACTTTTGGCAAATAAATATTTTATATATATATATATATATATATATATATATATATATATATATATATATATATATATATATGTATATATACAGAATGTGTATTGGGGCTTTTAGTAAACTTGCATTTGTTATTAATGTGACGTGCACATAAAAGTACATAAAAAAAAAAAAAATACTAAATACACAAAACACAGTTAAACATTATGAATTTTACTATTTTTTAATTGTGAAATACTTAGTAAGTTTTCAATATTTCAATTAATAAACTGTACAATTCCATTATATATTATTAATTAATGTTGTTAATTATGATTCAACATATACAATAAACAATAAATAAACACTGCAAACAATCTTCATACTAATTTTGGTTAAAAGATCATTCTTTTTTTACTTTAGCCAATTGTTATTACTAATGACATGTCACTATTTTTTATACCACATTAATACTCTTAAGTCCCCACTTAAGAATTTTAATATGAATGATACAACTGTACGATGTAATTTTTGTTAATATTTTGATAACGACTTTCTGTTGTGTCCTTTCTCTAAAGCTCCACGGAAAAGGCCAAAAACATGGGTTTCTATTTCAACGATTTAGTCTATAATTATTGTAGTATCATTGCACGTGCAGTGTCATTTGATAGTTGAAGATATTATAGTGGACCATTAGTTGGTTTTTGAGAAAAGTTTAGTTGTTAAATACTTTTGTACGATAAAATATGTGAAACTTCACATGGCATCCTTGACGATGCCATAACGCTCATAACATAAACTTATGGATCACTAGAATGGACCTTTGATAATCTGTAACTTTCACCACAATTCTTTATAACAATGAACATGAACCATACACAAATAAAAAAAATCATGTTTTGGCCCACTGACGGTAAAATTGCATTGCTTCTCCAACTCTAGGGCTGTCTATGCCTGTCGACTTGATGGTTCAGGTGACGGCCACTATACTTCGATATCAACAACTTTCGTTTTATTTTTATGTTTGGCGCTTTTTATTTTAATAAGTGCTAAGAAAATTTAACGTAGAACTTATGTGAAAGGATTTATATGAGTGGTCGTATCGTTAATTTATCAAAAGATAAAGTTTATAACAGTCCTTAACTTATAAAAAGTAAAGTTATTTTTAAGACATAACATTATATTAATATACTAACTTTATATTATATTATTAATGTACTAATATATCTATACGGTCAACACTTTATAAACGAGAGGTAAGGAATATTAGATGTATGCAGCGAATACGTAGTTATTGTGAGTGAAATGTACGTTAGTGCTGTACTTAATAAGTACTCTTTAAAATGTCTGTTACGTAACTTTTACTTGTTAGTTTTGTATAACTAATATAAAACAATCAACATAAACAAAATTCTTAATTAAATGAGGGGAAATATAATTAATCACACAAATGCACTTGAAAAACTTCAACTATACACGGTGTATTGGATATTAGTGTAATAAGCACTAAGCAGATGACCACTCTCAGTTAAAGCTCTCAATTCCTGGACGGGGCAAATATTTAACTTACCACTTTCACCTGTTTAATATTTACTTGCTTCAAACAACGCGGTTCTTATTTTATTTACTTCAAATTGGAGATTCAACCTATTGGTCAAAGTTTGGAGGAATACAAAATAATAAAGTAGTTTTTGAAAAATCCTATAAATAATTCATATTATTAGTTTGTTTAGTTGGTTTAAAAAGTGACGTTTGATTTATTTGTAACAACCAACTATCTGACATATGAATATATTCTATAATATTGTTAAAATATATACGTTTATTTATATCAACACAACCTTTCGTAAAAGTATTGAAAATTCTTCAATGATGTTTACAGCAATATTAAGTTATAGGTTTTTTATCTCAATATCAGAATGTATTTACTTTTTGCTGAAAATGGCATACCTTCTTTGATTATTTTATAAATGTAAACAAAGTAACTAAAGTAATATTTTCTTTTTACATTAATAGTGCACAAATTTTGTAAAAGACATATAATATTTTTTTATTAAAATAGAATTATGATATTTTAGACCAAGTGGTAATAACATGATTAATGTTATGTTTCAAGACTATTATTGATGTGTAAACCTTTTGGTAAAGTTGAATTATACTATTTATCAAATCAATTAATATTTTATATATTCAATTATTTTAGATTCCTTTACGTGGATTTTACTTTAATTAATTTATTTTCAATAAAAAACTATAACATGAGTACGCCGAAGTGTGCAGTTAACTTGATGATACTGACGATTTTTATAACACGGGTACGGCGCAGTGTGCAGTTAACTTGAGGATACTATCGGTGGATATAACGTGGGTATGGCACAGTGTGCAGTTAACATGAGGATAATGGCGGCGGATGTAACGTGGGTACGGCGCATTGTTTAGTTAACTTGAGTTTACTGACGGGGGATATAACTTGGATACGGTGCAGTGTGCAGTTACCTTGAGGATACTATCGGCGGATATAACGTAGTTACGGTGCATTGTGCAGTTAACTTGAAGATACTGACGGGGGATGCAACGTGGGTACGGCGCAGTGTGTAGTTAACTTGAGGATACTGACCGCGGATGTAATTTAGTTAGGGCGCAGTGTGCAGTTAAATTGATGATACTGAAGAGGGATGTAACGTGGGTACAGGGCAGTGTGCAGTTAACTTGAGGTTACTGACGGTGGATATAACATGGCTACAGTGCATTGTTCAGTTACCTAAGTTTACTGACGGGGTATATAACGTGGATACGGTGCAGTGTGCAGTTAACTTGACGATGCATCTAAGAACGGTGGGACTCTTTACGGAGGATCCCATCTGTCGCCTCTGTGGGGGGGACGAAGAGTCGGCAGAACACATTGTCCTGGAGTGTGAGGCCCTTGGTGCCAGAAGAAGAGCACTTTTTGAAGGCTCACCTCTGGGACAGTTGGAAATTACTAATATAGTGAAGAAGCTCCTTGACTTGGTCAAGGATTGCCAGCTTTACAACGATTAGGCACCGGGATTGGCACAAAAAGCCTTAGGCTTCGTTGCAAGGGTTGGCTGGACCAACTATATATCCCCACATAAACTAACTAACTAACTAACTAACTTGACGATACTGAAGAGGGATGTAACTTGGTTATGGCGCAGTGTATTCTAAACTTGAGGTTACTGACGGTGAAAATAACGTAGCTACGGCGCATTGTTCAGTTAACTTGAGTATACTGACGGGGGATATAACGTGGATACGGTGCAGTGTGCAGTTAACTTGAGGATACTATCGGTGGATGTAACGTGGGTACAGTTCAGTGTGCAGTTAACTTGAGTATATTGTCTTTTGATATAACGTAGGTACGGCGCAGTGTGCAGTTAACTTGAGGATAATGACGGTGGATGTAACGTGGGTACAGCACAGTGTACAGTTAACTTGAGTATAATGACTGGTGATATAACGTGGGTACAGCACAGTGTACAGTTAACTTGAGTATAATGACTGGTGATATAACATGGGTATAGTTTCAGTGTGCAGTTAACTTGAGTATATTGTCTTTTGATATAACGTAGGTACGGCGCAGTGTGCAGTTAACTTGAGGATAATGACGGCGGATGTAACGTGGGTACGGTGCAGCGTGCAGTTAACATGAGGATACTGTCAGCGGATGTAACGTGGGTACGGTGCGGTGTGCTTTAACTTGAGGATATTATCGCGGATGTAACGTGGGTACGGCGCAGTGTGCAGTTAACGAGACCGCAAGTTATGGCTCGTCATTTGTTCCTACCTCAAAGCTCTAAACACTCTACACTTTACTACTCTGCTGATGTATCATGCCGTAAAACGTCGTGATTTCTTATCTCTAAACCACTTTGTTACCTTCTTTTTATTAACATACTGGATTCATTCTTCCTTATTGAAACAATAATACAATAATGAATATTTATCATCCTCCTTCTTCCTCCGCGGCCTTTAAAACTATCATTAATATGCAACTTGTTTTGTAAAATGGTGTGTAATTGTTTTGTAAAATGTAATAAAACATACACACTCGCACACGCACAAAACACACACACACACACACACGCGGGCGGGCGGCCAAGCAGGCAGGCGGGCACACACGTACACATGCATACACGCACACACACTAAACCAGCCATAGGTACTTCACTTGTTAAAAAAAAGTTCACGCAAAGGCTTGCAGGCCCATGTGAACTGGTGATTAAAGTTTTTTTCTATTCTTTTAGCAAAAATCAAATTTTATTAGAACTTTCCTACACACTTTGTCCATAGTTGACAACGAAAGGAATAAGCATGTATTCAACCTGCCTTTACTTTCCACTGTTATACATTAACAGTGTTTCATGGAGTTTAAGTGCATTCAATAGCAAATTTACATACTAATTCCTTATTAGACCACTTGACCACCACCTCGCTTACTTACAGGTCCTTATTAGACCACTTGACCACCAGTTTGCTTATTTACAGTTCCTTATTAGACCATTTGACCACCAGTTCGCTTACTTAAAATTCCTTATTAGACCACTTGAACACCAGTTCGCTTACTTACAGTTACTTATTACCACTTGATCACCAGTTCGCTTACTTACAATTCATTATTAGACCACTTGACCACCAGTTCCCTTACTTACAGTTACTTATTACCACTTGATCACCAGTTCGCTTACTTACAATTCATTATTAGACCACTTGACCACCAGTTCGCTTACTTACAGTTACCATTGATTTTATACACAAATAGATTTCCCATCCAATGTTAAATTTTGAGTCTCAAAATATCAGCTGTTTTTGTGGTCCATTGTGGAGCGCTAGTGTAGTCCCATGTAAATGTAATGCAGTTTAAACCAGCTGTGATTGCGGGCCACACAAACTAACAAAATTACTGGCACAAATATTCCTATTGGATGGTTTATCTATTGTATGTTTATATAATCAATGCAGTTACTTATTACCACTTGATCACCAGTTCGCTTACTTACAATTCATTATTAGACCACTTGACCACCAGTTCGCTTACTTACAATTCATTATTAGACCACTTGACCACCAGTTCGCTTACTTACAGTTACTTATTAGACCACTTGACCATCAGTTCGCTTACTTACAGTTCCTTATTAGACCACTTGACTACCAGTTCGCTTACCAACAATTCCTTATCAGACCACTTGACCACTAGTTCACTTACTTATAATTCCTTATTAGACCACTTGACTACCAGTTCGCTTACTTACATTAGACCACTTGACTACCAGTTCGCTTACCTACAATTCCTTATCAGACCACTTGACCACTAGTTCACTTACTTACAATTCCTTATTAGACCACTTGACCACCAGTTCGCTTATTTACAGTTCCTTATCAGACCACTTGACCACCAGTTCGCTTACTTACAGTTACTTATTAGACCACTTGACTACCAGTTCGCTTACTTACAGTTCCTAATTAGACCACTTGACCACCAGTTCGCTTACTTACAATTCCTTATTAGACCACTTGACCACCAGTACGCTTACTTACAATTCCTTATTACACCACTTGACTACCAGTTCGCTTACTTACAATTCCTTATTAGACCACTTGACTACCAGTTCGCTTACTTACAATTCCTTATTAGACCACTTGACCACCAGTTAGCTTACTTACAGTTCCTTATTAGACCACTTGACCACCACTTCGCTTACTTACAGTTCCTTATTAGACCACTTGACCACCAGTTCGCTTACATAAAATTCCTTATTAGACCACTTGACCACCAGTTCGCTTACTTACAATTCCTTATTAGACCACTTGACCACCAGTACGCTTACTTACAATTCCTTATTACACCACTTGACTACCAGTTCGCTTACTTACAATTCCTTATTAGACCACTTGACCACCAGTTCGCTTATTTACAGTTCCTTATCAGACCACTTGACCACCAGTTCGCTTACTTACAGTTACTTATTAGACCACTTGACTACCAGTTCGCTTACTTACAGTTCCTTAATAGACCACTTGACCACCAGTTCGCTTACTTACAATTCCTTATTGGACCACTTGACCACCAGTACGCTTACTTACAATTCCTTATTACACCACTTGACTACCAGTTCGCTTACTTACAATTCCTTATTAGACCACTTGACTACCAGTTCGCTTACTTACAATTCCTTATTAGACCACTTGACCACCAGTTCGCTTACTTACAGTTCCTTATTAGACCACTTGACCACCAGTTCGCTTACTTACAGTTCCTTATTAGACCATTTGACCACCAGTTCGCTTACTCACAATTCCTTATTAGACCACTTGACCACCAGTTCGCTTACTTACAGTTCCTTATTAGACCATTTGACCACCAGTTCGCTTGCTTACAATTCCTAATTAGACCACTTGATCACCAGTTCACTTACTAACCAGGTTTGTTGTTGAATTTATATGTGGTATTTATTCGTTGATTTAAAGATAGGGTTGATTAATTAAAATAAAACGATTTTAAAAGAGTTTTACCTTAATTTGAGATATTGGGCAGTATTCAATTTTTAGTGTACCATGAGCTAATAATTCTTAGGAAAGTAGATTTTAATAATTGACTAGGTTATACTAGGATGTATGTGTGAATTTGAATATAAGGTATAGATGTAACGTTTTTTACTGTTTTTCAAATCATAACATTCTTTTTATAAAAAGATGAAAAATAAATAAAACTTGTTACAAGACCGTAAAAAAGTTCTGTTTAGGAGAAATTATTTTATAGGAACAGTTTACTGAACAACTCACCATCTTAGTACAGTTGCTCGTTACTTTATTACTGAACAACTCACCATCTTAGTACAGTTGCTCGTTACTTTATTACTGAACAACTCACCATCTTAGTACAGTTGCTCGTTACTTTATTACTGAACAACTCACCATCTTAGTACAGTTGTTCGTTACTTTATTACTGAACAACTCACCATCTTAGTACAGTTGCTCGTTACTTTATTACTGAACAACTCACCATCTTAGTACAGTTGCTCGTTACTTTATTACTGAACAACTCACCATCTTAGTACAGTTGCTCGTTACTTTATTACTGAACAACTCACCATCTTAGTACAGTTGTTCGTTACTTTATTACTGAACAACTCACCATATTAGTACAGTTGTTCGTTACTTTATTACTGAGCAATAGGCCATGTAATTACTTGCAAGGGATATGCACAAGGATCCCATTAGTCTTTTTAGGAATTATATTTTAATTTGGCAAGATTTTTTGAGATAATTTATAGCTTAAGCCAAATATACAAGCAGTTTAGATATATATGATAGTTCTAGCAAAATACACGGATACATAACTTTCTATTTCAAACCTGGCCTAGGTTAAAAAAAAAAATTATTTTGATGGAAAAATAAGGAAATGGGTCTTTCTGCTACAAACTCTTAAGCTGGTGTCGTTTGAAATTAGGCCTCCTAATTTAAATTTCTCTTAAATTAAAAAAAGTGTTATAGTAGATATTTGTTTTTTTTTTAATAATTGTTGAATGGCTATCATTGTTAAACCTAATTATATTATAACCTCAAATATATTTCCCAAACATGAGTTGCAAGTAAAGATTTGTGCAAATTATATGAATTGTTTTGCCAAGTTGTTCTAAATATATGATTATTTTTAATCACATGCAGAATAACAAGGTTAAACGAAAAGTATAGGCCCGTGTTATATTATGTTTTATGTTTCTCTTGAACCAAGGGACAGTATCCGATAGTTTATAACATGCATACGGATACACCCTGTATAATGTTAGGTACTTCTCTATTTTTTTTATAGTATCAAACTATTCAAAGTTGTTATGTTCATGGAATATAACACAATTGGGGTCCTAAGTTATGTAAAGAAATGCAGAGAATACTGGCCATACATGAATTTAAATTACCATGCCAACAGATCATAGTTAATTGTCCTCGTGAAGTAGGCACAGTCTGCCACAATTATAATTGCTTAAAGATTGTATCATGTTTGGCACGCGTTACTAGTTTAAATTTTTAACTAAACACATCCTTTTACTTAACTTTAAAAATAACTCTTAATGTTAAGGTGAAACATATGTGACAGACCCTACCATAAATATACCAATACCACTGTATGTATTTGGGAGTGTGGGTGGATCAATACTATTGTTTGTGTTCGGTTAGGAGGGTAGGTCAGTACGGTATGGCAAGATGGGAGGATTAATACGTGTATGGAAGGGTGGGTGGGTCAATACAACTCGCCCATATTTAATAAATTAGATGGTGCAAGCAGATATGGGAACCGTATTAGAGAGAACATTTCAATTTATTTAACATTGGTTGAGATATATGAAGGGTGAGATATAACTGGTGATTTAAAAAGCCTCATGGTTTCAAATATATTACTAAAAGTATTTTACACAAGCCTAATAACATTTTACTTTACCATCCCCAAAGTATGATTCTCATCAAATATGTTATGTCCGCATCATTTTACATTTGTTATATCCTTGATTATATACACGTACAATAGATATACTATCTAACAGGAATATTTGAGCCTGTCATTTTGTTAATTAGGGAGGTCCACAACCACAACTGGTTTAAACTGCATTACATTTACATGGAACTACACTAGCGCTCCACAATGGACAAAAAAAAAAAAAAAAACAACTGATGTCAAAATTTAACGTTGGATGGGAAATTAATTTGTGTATAAAATCAATGATTATACTTACAGTTTCTGCTGAGTTATTTACTTTATTCATATTAATTTATACGTAAGGGTTTTAATAATTTGTATATTTATCATACAATTAAACTTCATTGTTTTCCCTTCATTGATATACTATATACAATAACCTAATGTTTAAGCAGATCCCTAATGTTTCGTAAGAACATGGATACTAACAAAAGGGCTGTGGCAGGGAATGTATGGCAATTTGTCAGCCCGTTAGTGGTGTTTTGAAGTAGGGAGGCTTTGTTAAAATTGTTTTGTCTTTCCTCCCTTAACAAATACTGGTACTAATTGATTTTTATAAGTATATTAAACAAAGGTGGTTAGTACTGTAAACAACTGGACTGCCGAAAATTACAAAATAATATAGTAAATTATAGATTATGAAGTTTAAAAATCTGAGCATAAATTGACAATGATCTTATAATTAATTAAAACGGATTCTTCATCATTTATTCTCCACATGACTATGAATCTAAATTATGTTGAGTCAGTGGAGAGTCAAATGTTACTAAATGAAACACTTGAAATCTAAATTACCTAGGTAAATTGAATTTACGTATTTGAAAATAAAACTTTTAGTAGTATAAACGTAGTTCTATACTATATTTGTTATGATAACACAAGGTATCTATTTTCCCTAATTTTGTTTGGGAAATATCTTATTATTCATCAATATAATATAAATTACACATTGGCATATTTATACCAATTAAACAGTAATAAATAAATATATTTATAACAGAATTAATGTATAAGAATATGTAGTTAATGAAATAGAAAACTGGACAACCTTCCAACAGTGTTCTAAAATTTCTTAAACCAAAAATTACCTGAACTAGAGGGCTCCGACGTTATCATAAGTTGATGGTGTATAGTAACGCCCTGCGTGTCTGTTTCTTTGATGGGTGACCGGCTGAGCGTTCTCGTCCTTGCATGCAGCCCACCTGCTTAGCCATTGGTGGTGGTCAAAGTTACATTAAAAGGAAGTGACAAACCGTTGTTTAAATGCTGTGGCATATTGGCATTTTACATAGATTAAACAGTCCAGTTTAAGGTACCATTATAGCACCTTAACCTTTTAAGGTTAAGTGTCAGAAATGGCTTCTTAGTCCTGTTTCAGCTTGGTACAATTAGACCTTGTCTCAATTTTGTGTCAATTCTACTCTGTAGTAATCCTTTTCAATGCCTACCAATTCTGACAAAGAAAATTGTGTATATTCCAATAGATTTATAACTACATAGGAAAATATTAATAAAATAGTTATAAATTAAGCTCATTTTCTAAATAACACATACTTCTATGTTACAATTTTAAAATTTCAAAAAAGTTAAGTAACATTGTAGGTTGAGGAAAATATAGCTTTTTAATATGTTTTTTAATAGTATTAAAAATCAGTGATATTGAGAAATCAGTGAAATAACTAAATAAAAATGGTACATTAATTACGTAATATGCATGTACAACAAGACCTTTAGTTTATTGCATACAAATATTTTACGTATATTTGATATTTATTTAGTCTCAAAACCAAATTTAATATTGTAAACATGATATTGTATTTTCTTCATCTGTATCTAAACAATAGCTTTTGAGCTGAAGTGATCCTTAAAAATATAATTTATCCCTTTGAAGCACAAGTTAAGATTTTGTTGGCTATTTTCATGTTTCTAATGGTTTTTTTGTTTTGGAATTATATAAAAACAGTAATTAATCAGTTTTTGAAAGTTTAAATTGACGCATATAATTTGTACATAGGGTGGTTTGTAAAACCACTATGCTGCGCTTGTGAATTTTGTGGTTACAATTCGTAACCACCATGCGTTTATAGGCTTCGTAAAAATACTACAACATTGCATTTGAAACATTATATTACCATAAATAAAAATTATGTATCTTACATTAAAATATTCCAACTTTGAATGATGTCAAATACCTAAGAGATTCCTGAGGATTATTTAAAAATCTAAGTACTATTCAGTATATATGTTACAATTAAAAAAATTGAATTACGTTAAATTTTACTTACCATTTTATATATTTTGTCTGCAAAACTGTTTATATAAAATAAACTTTACTTACTATAAATCAATACGTCAACATTAACATTATTGTTATATTTAAATTACTTGCTACTAACTTGTATGGTGGTTTCTGAGTGAAACCACTTTGTACAGTACCTTCATGTATAGTGGTTACACAGTGAAACCACTTTGTACAGTACCTTCATGTATAGTGGTTACACAGAGAAACCACCTGGTACAGTACCTTCATGTATAGTGGTTACACAGTGAAACCACTTTGTACAGTACCTTCATGTCTAGTGGTTACACAGGGAAACCACCTGGTACAGTACCTTCAAGCATGGTGGTTACGCAGTGAAACCACCTGATACAGTACCTTCAAGCATGGTGGTTACACAGTGAAACCACCTGATACAGTACCTTCATGCATAGTGGTTACACAGAGAAACCACCTGGTACAGTACCTTCATGCATAGTGGTCACACAGGGAAACCACCTGCTAAAGTACCTTCATGCATAGTGGTCACACAGGGAAACCACTTGCTAAAGTACCTTCATGCATAGTGGTCACACAGAGAAACCACCTTGTGCAGTACTTTCATGCATAGTGGTTACACAGTGAAACCACCTGGTACAGTACCTTCGTGCATAGTGGTTACACAGAGAAACCACCTGGTACAGTACCTTCATGCATAGTGGTTACACAGAGAAACCACCTGGTACAGTACCTTCGTGCATAGTGGTTACACAGAGAAACCACCTGGTACAATACCTTCATGCATAGTAGTTAAACAGGGAAACCACTTGGTACAGTACCTTCATGCATAGTAGTTACACAGGGAAACCACCTGGTACAGTACCTTCATGCATAGTAGTCACACAGGGAAACCACCTGCTAAAGTACCTTCATGCATAGTGGTCACACAGAGAAACCACCTTGTGCAGTACTTTCATGCATAGTGGTTACACAGTGAAACCACCTGGTACAGTACCTTCGTGCATAGTGGTTACACAGAGAAACCACCTGGTACAGTACCTTCATGCATAGTGGTTACACAGAGAAACAACCTGGTACAGTACCTTCGTGCATAGTGGTTACACAAAGAAACCACCTGGTACAGTACCTTCGTGCATAGTAGTTACACAGGGAAACCACCTGGTACAGTACCTTCATGCATAGTGGTTACACAGGGAAACCACCTGGTACAGTACCTTCATGCATAGTGGTTACACAGGGAAACCACCTGGTACAGTACCTTCATGCATAGTGGTTACACAGTGAAATGACCTGAATTTGTGCATTTATAGCACAAATCTTAAATTCTAATACAAAAAAAAAACAGGTAAATAATATTGAAAATAAGTATTAATGTATCCAAATAATAGGACTAAACTAACTTGAAACAGTAACTTCGGTTTGAAAAGGAAAACTCTTGGATTTCGATGTGAAGACTTCCACTCTCTGTGCATTGATGGAAAGAATCTTGTTTTGTTGTGTTGGCAGACTGATTGACGGGCTAATTTGTACAGTTTTCAATAGGTATAACTCATAGTCACATATTAAAAGTGGTTCCAAGCCTTAACCACTGTGCAGTAAGGAGTTATAAGCTACGAAAATGGTGGTTACATGGCATAACCATTATGCTCCAAAGGGAAGAGATCTAATATTTTTAATTTATGCCATAATACAACAAATTATAATACCATTAATTCAACAAACAAAGATTAATAAGAATATTTGCACGGAAATGAATGGCCTTTATGTCTTTCGTAAACATAGTATATTTAATTTTGATATTGTGGAATAAAATATAAAATAGAGAACAAACTTAAATAAATTGCTATTGTCTCAGAAAGGACCCCAACCCGATATAATTATAATAATAAATCGTTTATTTCCGCAATTATGTAAAATGTGATCAAAACAATATTTTCTTGGAAAAAGTAAATAACTACCAACATCCAGTAACTGGTAGTTATAATACAAATAATAGATAAAATAAAGTCACTCTTAGGTGAGTCTTCTTATAAATCCACTTCACTGAAGCGTCCACTGTGAAGCGTGTGTAAAATAATGCAAAATTAACCTACTTAAATAAGCTATTAAAAGTACACACACACATATAAATATACATTATAAGTTTCATTGCAAAGTAAATTAACAAACTATAGATGTAAGTGTGCTGATATCTGTAATATCAATTAACCACTTTTTTAGCATTTTTGAAAATAAATTAAACCTGTTGAATTGTTTAACTTCTTGTGGCAACAAGTTGAAACACTTTGGGCCTAAAAACAAAAATGTTTTAGAGAAAAATACTTTATTGACCCGAGGTCTGATAAAATAATGTTGTGTTTTACTTCTTGTTTGGTAGAATAAATTGACTGTACCAGTGTTACCACTCATCTTGTAAATCGTTTGAAGAACTTTAAAAATATACAGATTTTTTACTGGTAATATTTTAAGCTGTTTAAATAGTTGTTCAGTGTGATCTTTTGGTTTTCTAAATAAAATTATACGAATAAAATACTTTTGTGTGGCAAAAATCTTATTTAATAAATAATCATGAGTTCCACCCCAAAACTCAATTCCGTATCGCAAACTAGAATCTACAAGTGCAAAATATAACGTCCTCAAAAAGGAAGCATCGCATATATTCCTCAGAAAATAAAATGTTCTAATAGATTTTCTTAACTCTGCACGAAGTTTACTTATATGAACTTTCCAACTCACTTTACTATCCAGCCAAATCCCCAAATATTTCACTTCGTCTACTTGCTCAATTTTTTCACAATTACAGTGGTTTACATCTAAGCATGAGAATGAATGATATTTATAATTATAGTCAAAAGAAAAGCCAAATAAATCAAAATTTAAAATTTTAGTCTTTAAAACATTGACGGTCATTGCATTACTGTTACACCATGTCCTCAACAAAAATAAATCATGTTCAATGGAGGTTTTAATTACTTCCCAACTATCAAATGAATAAAAAAAACTACGTCATCCGCAAAAGCTGTTATTTGTCCATAAAAAGGTTGCCCTAAAACATCATTTATAAATAAAGAGAACAGATCAGCTGACAGAACCGATCCCTGCGGAATCCCAATACTATTGCAGCTTTCATCGCTTAAACAATTTTTTACTTTAACTTGTTGTCTTCTACCATTTAAAAAGGACCTAAACCAGTCGGCAGCCACACCACGAATCCCAGCAGCTTCCAGCTTCGCCAACAGCAGGTCCTGTCTGACCAAGTCGAAGGCTTTTTTGAAATCAATGAACAGTCCTGATACTTTTCTATTACAATTTAAATTATTGTAAACACTAGTCATAAAATCCCTGACTGCATCCTCAGTACTTTTACCTTTTATGAAACCAAATTGTCTATCAGAAAGAGATTTATTAGTTTCAAAGTAATTTAAAACTCTGCTACGCATCAACTTTTCAAATAATTTAGAAAAATCTGAAGTTAGAGTAATTGGCCTGAAGTGCTCAACTAATTCAGAGCTGCCATGTTTATGTACAGGAACAATAATGTTTGTATTTAAAATAGAAGGAAATATCCCCCTCTCAAAACTTAAATTAATTATTTTAACAAGAGGATCAGCAATGACATCTATAATTTGCTTCAAAAACAATACATTAAAGCTATCAAAGCCAGATGACTTTTTATTTGCCATATATTTAACAATATTTATTACTTCATAAACATTTGTTGGTTGGATAAAAATTGTATGGGGTACAGTTAAAAGGTTTAGGTCATTTACTGAAGTTTTTATATTATCATTCAAGGTGGAACTACTTAAAAAGTAACGATTGAACTCATTAGCAATTTTCCTAGCATCCTGAACTACCTGTCCATTATTAAGAGTTATTTTATCAATGATTTCAGATTTATTCCCCATAATGTTATTAATCAGACGCCATTTCTCAGCAGGATTTTTACCACAGTTTAGAAAAAGACTTTTGTAATATTGGTTTTTTTGGAGATCTAAGTCAGCAGTTAATTTTCTTTTGAAACGCATATAATAATCCCGAAAAGGGCCGTCATACGGCCTTTTCTTTAGAAGTTTATATAATTTATTTCTTTTTTTAATTCTTTGGAATAAAGAATCACTTAGCCATGGGCTAGTTTGTTTTGCTTTATGAAATTTTATATTAACTACGGTAAAGCTTGTATTTTGATTTACATAAAATGTTAAATTTCCAAGAAAAATCTTAAACATTCCTTCTACATGGAACATTCCTTCTAATTAAGGGTTGCATTATAAAATAATTTTATCCTGAAAGGATCGAAGTCAAAGCACAAGTAATTTCATTTATTGTTATTCATTTATTACTCTTAATTTTTCCTAATACTGAATATCTAAATTCTTATCTATTAAAAAAGTACACATGTAGAAATATTACTAGCTTAGAGTAGTATATAAAGATAACAAGAGTATTTCTTAGAATACCACCCCCATATTTAGCATAATTAATTGTTACATACCTTCTTTAGA